>JARJDX010092260.1:0-20937 GCA_030264735.1 Gymnusa sp. GC000175
ATGTATGTGTGTGTGTATGTATGTGTGTGTGTATGTGTGTGGCGCGTTTTTGTGGGCAAGGTTTCTCAAAAACTATTAAAGATATCACCACAAAAATTTATATTTAAGCTTTTAACAAAAATTAAAAGAGCCCAGTTACTTTTGGCTGAAATTCACCGAACGGAAGTGATAGTTTATTAGTAAGGTTTTTCGGTTTTTTGTAAATTTTTAAAAAACTATCAAGTTTATGAAAAAAATATAAGAGTACAAAAGTTTCTACAATTAAATTTGAAACAAATTTTGTTCGTATCATTTTTTCAAAATTTTACATTTTAAAAACTCATTGTATGATGAGGGTAAAATTAAAAAAAATAAGATCGTTTAAATGTAAAATTTTCACTTTGCAATTATAAATCGGGTTTAATCTCAAAATAGATGTAATTTTTTTATAATAAAATGTGATATTAAAATAAATTTTTTGATAACGTAAAAAATATTTACAAAAACTTTATTATATATTCAAGTAGGTATTAAATTTACGGTTTTTTTTGTAAATAAAAAATATATCTTGTAACATAAACAACCTTAATAAATTAAGGCTCAAACATCTACTTTTAATTAAAATTTTAAAGATAAAATATGTTTGCCATATTAAACAAGCATGTGTTAAAAAAATGTATCAAAGTTTAAATTTAACTTGATAAATTACTGAATGAAATTATTAATGCGTGTAAAAGTTTGTTAGCTATCGGTAGACTTTATTAATGCAGTAGAATTTTAAACATAAATATTATATTATTCATTGGCGTAAATTAAATAGAGTTTAACTTGCGTTTTGAGCGAATACGAATACGTAAAGAAGTTTTTGAGTAAATTTTAGTTAGTTTAATGGTTCGATATTTTGTCCCCTCGTCCTATGAATGTTTCTCTTAATTAATTTCAATGGAACAAACGTTTACAGTTAACACCTGCGATGAATTTCATTTGCTTATGTTTCCGACAACAGGCGTAATTCCCACCAGATGTCTCTAATGTTTACTACCACCAGCGAAAAATTCCCGACTAATCCTAATCATGACTTACAGGAAAACTTAATCTCTAATACAAACATTCATTATGCCGCCCCAAAACTAAATAATGCATTTTTTACCGTCCCCTTTTTAGCAAGTTTCGAAATTATGCAACAAGAACCGCGCCGCGTGCTTATATAAATACCTAGGAAATTGCAATGAACTTTTTTTTCTACCTCGACCGAATGCTTCATGTTCATGAGATGTTTTAATCCCCCTTCGTTTCGTACCCAAAGGCATATGCCTCCAATCTCTGCACCCTCATCCTGATCCTGATCCTTACTGCTATGCTCTCTGTGGATACAATCAAAAGATTCAATCTGTACCTTAACCCAGCCCTAGTTTAACCACCACAAACTTTTAATTGCAGTGAAATTATTTTTCTCCGCCCTTTTCTCAGCTGCTACAAAAAAATAATAATTAACGAATTGTTATCTGATAATTAAATTTTGTAATCATTTTCTTTTTGATTTGATAGTTAATTTGTTTTAATTGAAAGTTTATAAAACAACATGTTATTTGTGGAAATGTGGGTGGAAATAAACTTTACAGTTATTACCTGCAAGTACAATCTTATTTCCTACAGGCAATCGATAAGGTTCGCATATTTTCCTTTTAGTTATATTGGGAAATTTTCTACTTTCTACATTCAGAGCATGAGTTACGAGTTTTTTTTAACGCTTTTTTAATTCAACAATTGATTAGGGTAAATAATTACTTAAATTACTTAAATTTGAATAATAATTTATGAACTGATTTTAATAACAATGTTACAAGAAAATACATTTCTGATTTATTATGAATATTATTTCCATAATTTTCCCTTTATTTAGCAAGATGTAGTTGTGATTATGTAATGTAATAATACTAGTATCGAATAATTCGGATATAAACAAAGTCTTACTCATTAGGTAATTCGCCGCAGGGCGATCCTTTCATCCGTGTATACCTATAGGTCAAGGCTGCTATTTCATTCGTGCTCTTTCCTTTAAGGATGGTATGGCAAGTATTTGTTTAAAAAGAATTTGCTACAAAAGTACTTTGAAGTATGCAGTTGGTCGTGTAAATGTCTGAAACGTTGACAACATTTGAGTTAGGATAAAGTCTGTGATAGAATGCAAAATATTTCACCTTTTTACAAATAAATTATTCGAAATTTTTTTTATATTGATTTTTCCTTTAAATATTTATTCAAAGGGGAAACATTAAAATAATTTATAACCAGCATATCTCACTGATATACCTTCATATATTTATATAATTGTGGATTTTATCTTTATTTTTTTACTGCTGAATATGTATCAATAAATTTTCTTTTAATTATTTCGAAATAAAGCTGTGTTTATTAAAATAATTATGATTTATACTGAAAAATAATACGTTGATTTTAGTTCTATATTTTGTTAAAGTGGGCACAGCAACACAACAAAGATAAACGTTACAGATAAATTATTCATAAGGTACTTCGTTTTGGGAGGAAATATTCCTTATCAAAAGGATGTTTGTTTGTAGGCCGATCGTATGATAACAGGCTTGAAAAGTCATTCATCAAATATTTTAATTTTTTTCCAAAAAATAGTGTCATTTATTACCCCCAAGTAAACACCTCATTATATTCATTAATTTTTTAACAAATTTTCAATTTCTTTATGATGTCATCACATAAAATAGCATCACCCGATTGTACAAAACTCTCTGAATTTTACCACTTACAAAGGATTTAATTTGGAACAATAACAGCTTTGCAAAAAATATTTGCTCTTGTTTTGTTTTAAAAACCACAATGAAAAGTGAAATTGTTTCATCGTCACATCGCGTCGTTATTAAAATCTCGCGAGACAAAAATTCCTTTTTAAAGAGATAATGAAATCTCTAATAAGCGCATCTTTTTATAGATTTAGCAACTAATTTTTTATAGCTAAATTTTACCACCCAAATTTAAGCAACTAAATTTAGTTGCAATTTCAACAAGAAAAAAATTAGTAAATTAAATTTTACATCCATCATTTTATATTGTAATTAAAAATGTATCTATTTTTATCATATTAAACGGTTTTAAAGAAAATTTACACTACGTTTTTATGAAGGAATTAAATTAACATTGACTAAAAAAAAAATTCTTGTTAAATTTGTAGCCTTTTTCTCATTAATTTAACAATAACCTGCTAATTTCAAATTATATGTTACCCGCAAGAGAACAAAACTGGGGTAATTAGATTATTAAAATTTCATTACATAAAACTGTTTGCAATTGTGAGTTTTAATATTAATTTTAAATTGGACAAAAGCCACGTCACTATTAACTAATATCCATTTTTCATCGATTCGTGGGAATGTTATATTTTTTCACACATATACAAATAAAAACCTTAATCTAGTTATTTCACATTAAAATTAATACATCCATTACCACAAAAATTATTATTGAGTAGTTTTTTTTTCTCTTTTTCTCTTCTAGCTTTTCTTGTTCTTCTTCGTCTTAATAATATACAAAAATAATCATAGATCTTCTAATTGCGAATTTATAAATCTCCATTAAATAAATAAATTGAGAAGTTGTAACATGTTTTACAGTCTTCAGATTGTTGAGTGGTCTGACGCAACAAAAAAATTCGTCTTATTGGCAGCTTTCCCCTTTCAAAATTGAAATCAAGTGTAGGGTTTTGAAATTAGTCCTTCTAAAAATATTTGTTTTTATCATTAAATTCCAACCCCCACTAGTTTTGCGCCCTATATACTCAAAAAGAAAATTTACATTAATTTAAGTCGTAAAAGCTAAGATTTAAAATAGAAATCCTCTACGTCTACGTCTAAGGATACGAGTAAACCGTACCGGTTATTAAGTGTTCTTCGACAAATATTGGTAAGATCGCTTCCAACAACAAGTATCCCAAAGTATTTTTTTCACAGTCATCACTTAAAAAGCGCCAAAATTTAGTTAATTTCCCGTAAATCAGGTCTAGCCTTGGTTCGCAATAAAATTAAACAAACCCACGTAAACTCAAATCAAAACTCTTCTCAACTTACCTGTCAAATAAAATGAGCAAAAGTGATTTTGATTAAATAGATTCTTTCTCATTCAAACAGGCTGAGTCAATTTGTAAAATTTTCTTTTCAAAGCAAATTCGTAACCTTAACAATTTATTGCCGAATAAATCCTAAATTCATTCAAAAAATCAGGTTTACACCGCGATAAATGTTTTCTTAGTACAGCTGAAATCTCGGTGGTGTCAAAGGGCCAAAATTTTGCCATGGCCCGTAAATAATTTTTCAATAATGACATTGTTTTAAGTGTCGAGACCTCTGTTAAAAGCTTTTCTAGGAAGTGAAATTAGGTACTAACCCACGAAAATCAAATGCAAAACCTTCAAAATCAAATTTGACATTACCCGAATTCTTAGCCTTAAAAGAGCTCAAGCAAAAGACCCACTTAATATTTTTTTTCTGCCGACAATGATAATGCTATTGCCGTAATGAACAGATCAGATAACGATAAAAAGGTCTAAACCATTCTTAATCCTTTCATCTAACGCAAAATAAAACGTGACCCCACTTAAAAAATAGAAAAATGTTTCAGAGCTGATTAAATTTTCTTTGATTGCCTGAGAACCCTCGTTTCTACGCGCTTCCGTAAGTCCACAAATAAGGTTACCCAATGAGGCTAATTGTCACTGCAATAAACTTCTCTATACACAAACTTACAAAATATTTAGCAAATATTATATTGTCGTTAACAGAAAAATCGTCATCCTTTATTCAAAACTTCAACCACTTTGTAGATCACATTTAAGCATTGCACCTAAGAAAATGAAACTTTTTAGTTAGTTTCAACTTTTTCACAAATGTACCTATCCCTGAAACACTTAAAATATAAAGATTTTCTGCAACGCGCACCTAATTTCATGCATTACTTAAAAAATGCCCAACGTCAATTTATTTTCTTTATCAATTATCAGGAGCCACTAACATCTTTAAAGAAGCTTTTAAAATAAAGCGCTAAAATACGCAAAACTTAAACCAAAATGCTGGTGTAGGCATTTAGACGACACCTTCGTAATCTGGCTACATGGTGTACCAAGAATCTCTTAAGACATCTAAATTGTGACCATAACAATATTAAATTTACAACGAAAATCGAGAATTGCCCTTCTTAAATATTTTAGTTTCAAAACGCCCCGATGGCAAACTATGTCACACATTTTACAGAAAACCCACCCACACAGATTAATACCTAAATGAGAACTTATCTTATCATCCTTTCCAAAAATTATCAGTCATAAACTTTTAAAAGGAATCCTTGTCTTCATAATTTAGTCATGTCAGAAATAATCTTGTTAACAACAAGTCGCAAAAATAAACAGCGTTTTTGCCATATGTAGAAATCTGCACAGACAAAATTGGACGAAATTTACATAAGTATAATGTAAAAACTATTTTCAAATCGGATTCCAAAATTTTTAACTTAACAAACATAGTCAAGAACATAATGTTTCCATTAAATCCGGGAATTTGCCAAATTTTTATAATTGCGATTTAAAATATTTTGGGAGACCAAACGACAAATTATTAAGCATCAACATATTAATCATATTAACGGCTCCGCTTTAGTCGAACATTTTTGCGGAACAGGTTACAAAATGGATTTCACTAATGTTTGACCATATTATATAATTCTCCATTATAAGAAACAAAAGGTTTGCGAAACTATTTGGATTTACAATAATCCCCAAAATTTAAGTCAAGAGCAGGGTCTACGTGGAAATATTTGTTTTCATTATTAAATTGTCACCTTCACTAGTTTTGCGCCCTATATAGGCTTACATACTCGAACAAGGTATTCAGGCATCGGAGTTTTCTACCTTGAATAATCCCCGAAATGGCGAACGAAACGTTGGGAATAACTAATCAAATAATGCGACTTTGCTACCAGGTGTACGTTTTGGCTTTTTACATTTTTCAACGCTTGTATTCTTCACATGAGATCGGGCAGTTTTGTCACACTTTTGAAAGAAATCTAAGGATTCCAATAGACTTGCACAGCTATTTGATCTTTCTCTATCACCCATGTATCTTCTTCGCTGATTTTTCACGGAAAAGCAGCTTCAGTTTCACAAAGCTTACAGTTTGGTGTGTTGCCTACTTTGTGCGTTCATAGCTCTGGCGTTGTAGGAACACAACCCAAGGTTACATCTATCGTTATTGCCATTTATCTGCTTTATTGCTTTATGTTCTATTTTTTTCTTTCCTCTGCGCTTCTTCTTCTACTGTTTTTAAACCTTGGAACCTTACAATTTCGGAAATATTGACGATGTCTTTAATATAATTGGATTTTTCTAATATATAAGGAGCAACAAAATCACACCCACTTAGCAATATAATTTTACTGCTACAAAACCTGCTTAGAACTTTTTTTATTGATTAAAAAAAATTTTTAACTTACGCATATTCTAATAGAATACAAATAGTTAAAACAAAACAGTGGAGAGTTAGTATAGGTATAAAAGAAAGAATCCTACCCTAATAGTACACAAAAGTAACGACTCTTCAAATTTAGATGCGGCCGAAAATGATCTACTTTTTGGTCATGGGACACAATTAACTATTTTTACTTTTATATTTTCTATTCAAAAACGTTGTAAAATTTTAATATTTTTGAAACACTAGTGTATACATGCAGATTTCTTGTTAAATAATTACATTTTTTACAAGCCTTATTAAATTAAAATTAAAGAAATTAATAAATTTGTTAAATCGCTTTTTGTGATGTAATTTCGAAAGCCTGAGATTTTCTCTCGGTTGTCGTGTTACTCCACATATTGACTACAGGTTTTTACCATCCAATGCAAGCTTTTCGCATGTTTATTTTAAAGTAATCCCTAATCAGTTTTTGTCAAACGGACTTTGTGATACCAGGATGCGTTTTTTGTTCCAGCAATCCTTTGTTCGGCAACCACGACTGAATAATGAAATTAAAAGGTCCTTACGTTTCAAACAAAAATAAATACTTTTTTTCACCGAGTTAAAAAAGTATTCCCTGACTTGAAATGCAATTATAAATCCTCTGTTTAAACTAACTTTATTAAAAAGGACGTATTACCTGCAATCATGATAATGATTTTACATTAAAACAAAATTTATATTCTTCGTAATGGATCATGAACTCAACATCATAAATAGTCGCTAATTAACAGCTTTAATATTTCATATTTACCCTTATGTATAAATATTTATTATAATTTAATATTTAAATTTTAATAGAGAAATGGAGTTTGAAATTAGACAACTGAAACTAAAATAAATATGTGTTTTATTTAATTCATAATTGCGCCCAAAAAGTTTAAAATGGACTTTATTAAAAGTTTTAATAGAAAGGAGTAAGAGGAACAAAGATCCACAATAAGCTAAAACATTCTATATTAAATTCTTTGTTTCTGTTTCTAGTACATTCTTATTTTTTTTCTATTATAAACTTACTTCTATTAACTTCTACATTACACTGTACGAACTACACAAGACAAATGCATTATTTAACCGGAATACAGTTCAAACTTTTATTCACAAACATATTTGTTAGAAACGCAAGAAATCTAGAACAATAGTATGTAGTAGCAAAACTATTTATAGCTACTAGAAAATTTTATAACTTACTAACCCTTCATTTTTATAAATAGAAAATATATTTTACTCTATATTTACCTAAAATCATATTGACTAGAATCAATTACCCTCATTTTTTTGTCCAATTGCCAAATATAAATGAGGCGATTGTCAAAATCCCATTATTCATTTTTAGCACTAATTTCTTTAAAAATAACTATTAAAATTTCATTAAATTCCACCCCACTTTTATGAATTTTATAAGAGGATATAAATTTCGTTCACAAAAATATTTTTGGAGGAAGTATGAATATTTTTACTAAAAACTTATAACCTATATTACATCTGAATAATGTTCAAAGTTTATATTATTTTTTGCTTTAAATACATTTATTAACTATTATAACAAATAGTTTTGACTCCTATGATAGCTAAGCGAAATTATGTTGATTTAAAAATTTTATTTATAAGATTTATTTAAAGTCTTGCTCTTGTTTATAACACGGTCTTATATTTTTTATATAAAATACAAGCAATTAAATGGAAATAGCCAAAAAAGCTATTTTGAGTGTGAAAACTTTTAACGATCACAAGGTTTTCATTTTAAATTTTTTATTTAAAATGAGTTAAATAAAGTTTGAGCCTAAAATCTTTAATAAAAGTCATAATCTTTTCATAAAGGCTATGTATTTACACTGATATTTAATTAATATGATTAATTATTAATTTTTAAAAAGAAACCTTATTAAATATTACAACCAATTAGATTGGTAAGCTCCCTTAACGAAGGAAAGAATTCCGGACATCCAAATCGGAAGAGGCGGAAATATAAATTGGAATTAAAAGGCTGCAGCCTATTTAAAGGAAGGAAGAGAATAAGTAAAAAAACTTATATGTGAAGAAATTTATAAGATGCTTTGTTACATTAATTGCTAAAACTTAAATGATAATTATTCTAGAATTTTATTCTTCCCCAAATTAGGGATCTATACCTAGTAAGGATTGCATAAAGCAATAATTGTTACATTTTCTTTAGGCAACCCCTTTTTTACTACATACAGAAAATTTTTGAATCCAACTTTTAATATAATTTAAGAATCGTAAGATTTTTTATTTGTATTTTTGTGCTAAATTAAAGTTATATCAAAAACTTTGATTACATATAACGCAACCCAAAAAAATATCATACGACTCCCAAATTCGCTAATAACACGTGATGGACTTTTTTGCTGCGTTTAGTTGAGTTTATTTAAAAATAATTGTCCACTTTCAAAAATTAATTTTTTTGTACTAATAACCATCGTTATTGGTGCAAGTTGAGTAAGAAATAAAGATATCGCAAAAAACAACTATTCTTGAGATTCGTACGAACTGTCCTTATTTAACTTAACTTCTTTAATGTTAATATAGAAAACACTCCCATTTGAGGTGAAAAATTATAAATTTTTAGAAGACTTCTAAAAATAGACTGACTTCACTTGATCTAATTATACCAACTTTACAAATCCTAACCTAAATAAAACAACAATAAAAGCAATACAAAAGAAAATAGAAACTTAAAAGGTGGCTGAGCATAAAAAACGACAAAGTTTGGAGAAAATATAGGGAAGCAAACAGAGAAGCCAAGGAAATAGTGGCTAAGGAGAAAAAATAATCTCGGGAGAAATCATATGTCTATAGAACATAAAGCAATACCTGGGTGAGTCAAGAAATATATAATCAAGGAAAATATTAAAATTTCCAAAGAAAATTATAAACCAAAGTACTTTTTTGTATATGGATGTTACGAATGTCCATTCTTCTGGAATTTGCTTCCACTTTATTGCTTTTTGGAGCCTTTTTCCTATTATGCGACACAATTTCGCAGATACCTTTATAGTTAATTTCGGTACTAAGTCACCTGGTTCTCCTGCCTCATTATTTTTCATAGTTTTTTATTAACTGTTTGATCTCGTTCATTAAGAACGTTCTGTTCTTCCTTATAATTCATTCTAGCATTGATAAATCCTGTCTGCTTTCTATCAGTAGTTTCTTGTTATTCACTTTTGTTTTTCTCAGATATTTCTCCAAAATTAATAAGGAATAAGGAAAGTTCTTCTTGTTGCGGTAAAAAATTGTAAGAAGCTTTTCTAAGTTTAAATATGAAGAAGTAACTCGTCTTTATTTTATTATTTTTAATTTATCCCTTTAGGGTTTATCATGAAGGACCAACCAACATTACACAGATGCCTACAACTATTTAAAAGTATAACAAACACAACGAAAATACTAAAAGAAAGTCTCCTGATACCAAAACTAAAAAAAGACTGCAACAATGAAAGGAAAAGAAAGGGTGTCTAATTAAAATCTACCCTATTTTATTCAGAATTACTACAAAACCAACCAAGTTAAAAATAAAAATTTTATTACACATTTAAACTAAAAAAATATATTCTTTAAATGTCCACAGTTTCGTTTTATGCATAATTGAAAGCAATGCAATAATGAGCGCATTACACACTCATTTCTGGCGAAATTTTTGAAATTACTTGTTGAATGTTTTAAGTCTTCCAGGTTTTTGGGTGCATTCTGGTAGACTTTGACCTAACATATCCTCATTAGAAATAATCCAAAGCCGACTCATTTAGGAACGCGGAGACCACAACTGATCTCCCATTACCAATCGACCAGATATGGAGTCAGTAAAACGGTGCAAGACTCCATGTATTCATTTTTTCTCTAAAAGCTTAAAAAATACTTTTTCCAGATCGCTTAAATAACAGAAAAATAACAAGACTTTAGAAAAAATCGTGACACGACATACGCAATATTCATGATCACACTGTGCTTTGTGAATTTATTATCGCATTCGACAGGGTAAAACGAAAAGATATTCTAAAACTTTTAGTAACGCAAAATATAAAAAGCAACATATTATATCCAATTAAAGAAGTAATCGACAATAATAAAACACAAATTATAATGCCAAAAGGTGAAACATAATACATAGCTCTAAAGGAGCTAATACGACAAGGAGACGACTCACTTAGCCCATAGCTGTGTAATATGATATTGGACCAAATAATAAGATCACCACAATATACTACGCCGACGATGCGATACTAATAGCGGACAACGAGGATGACTTGCTAAGACAACTACAAGTCTTTAACATCACGCACGGCCAAGATTTAACATATGAATACATTGTAATCAATTATAACCATGAATATGCAGTTAGTAGAGGAGAAAATCATAGAGCAGGCAATAAAATTGAATTAACTATGGACGGAAATCACCAGCGCAAGAAAAGAATCAGCAGTAACAAGGCAAGCGACAAAAGCAAGTGGATGTCTAAGTGAGACTATAGGAAAATACAAATTATGAATGCAGATAGCAAGGTAAAGGTTATAAAAGGTAGCGGCGTGACCAATTCTTATTACTAACATATAAGGCAAAAAAAAGTATAGAGAATGTCAAATCAGAAAATTAACAACGTATAAATGAAAACATTAATATCGATAAAAATCTTGACACCAAGAGACAGGCGAAGAAATAAAAGAATACAAAGAAAGCAATTTAACATTCAACACGTCAAAAAATAAATAAAGGTGAGGAAAAAACTGAGACAAGCATGTAGATACGATGAGACTAGACCAACTGGCAAACGTATACAAAACAACAAACCTTATAGCAAAAGATCAGCTGGGAGGTGGTCAAAGAGGTGGAAAGATAACCTGCAATCAGCAATAATAAAGACTAAATAGAAAATAGACAAACGGGAACAATTCTAATCGCGCGAAAGATGAGAAGAAGAATAAGAAGAAAAAAAAAGGACATTTGTTTATTTGGTTTCCTAATATGTACTGATAGTGTTTTCACCACCCTTTTTATCTATTTAGTGTTTTGACTTCTCTTGCATTACAATAAAGCTTTTCTTATTCTATTATGTTGTGTTATATTGTGTTGCGGTAATTCTACCCGCGTAGATTTTTTGTCTTCTATTCAACAATATCTGCTTCCCCTGCTGTTTTGTGCTTTTCTTTATGCCACACTGTTTTTCAGGCTGTTGCCTATAGATGTTTTATTTTTTGCAGGTTTCCAGGTTTTTAGAAAGTCTCTTGTCTTTGCTATTTAATAGTAAGTTTTGGTTGCATACTTGATTAGTGTCTTTTAAAGATATATAAAAATAATGCAATGAAATTAAAGTCTTTATACACTGCTTCCTTAGCAGCCCTAATACGTCACTGCTAGCGTGTAGCCTCTTCTCTGCCTGTAATACTGGCAACTTACATTACAGGTGGACCTACAGTTTAACGTGGATTCCGAACCACTGGAGTTATATGATTTTTTATCTAACTACGGAGCAGAGAAGGTTTTTTAACCATGAAACACCACGCTGGAAGGCGGGTTCGGGTTGAGGGACATTTAAATATTTAAATAAATATTTTACATATTGCGTGGCGCGAACCCACGATCTTGCACTTAGCAGCAGATGCCTTGACCGCTTAAACTAATGCCACACTAATGGAATAAAATTGGAGCACTATGAACAATTTTGATTTTCCAGATATTTTCATATTGACGTTTTTAGTGATTATTATGAAGTAGAATAAGTCTTTGGAGATCATTTTTGTTTTTGGCTTTGATATTGTGCAGAAAATTTACAATAATTTTGATAATCCGATTCTCAAGAGTTAAAGAACCTACAGAATCCCAATGGGTAAATATTCGTAAAACCATTTAACTACCTAAAGAGATTATGACACGATTTCATCATAAATGTATATATATTATTATCAATACAATAAACCTGTTTTAATAAAAAAATATGTATAGTAGTAACGATTGATTTATTAAATAAAATTAGAGTGTATATCAACTTTGAACTTCTCTCATATAAGGCACAGCATTAGGAATATTGCTATGCTACTGCGCCTCTCACAAAACTTTATATGGTGAGCATATATATATACAAAATTCAAACGGTTCAAGAACTCCAACTATTCAACAGAGATGAACAAATAAAAGTTTGCAATTGGAGCTCGAGCAAATTACACAATATAATAATACAATAAACAAAGTGGTTTTATATTACAATTAGAGCTAATTTTGTCAGAATTTACAGATTTGGAATGTAAAACATTTACACCTTATTTAATAAAATTCTTTGCAAAAAGATAACTTAACTAAATATCTGTACAAAAATGTAAAAGGAATTTAAAATTTCTTTAGCTTGCACATGACTTATTTACACTTTTATTACAATTTGCTCAAATTTGCGTTATATAATTCCCTATTCAACAATTCTTTATAATAAGTTGAGAAAACTATTTCTTACAACTAAATTTTTGGAAAAAAAAGTTATTGAGTGGTTTAAATGTAAAATTTTTAATATTTGGATGTGGTTTGAGGTAGAAAATAGGGCTAGAAGCTTCTAGTAATTTGAAATTAGTTCGAAGCGAAGTAGATTGAAATAGTCTTTCAATTATCAGTTGTGTGTACGCTCAGATGAACTAATATCGAATTGATTGTATTCCTTATAACCTATATGCGAATCACTTGTGGTATTTGTGTTATTAGGGAGCTGTTGTCCGTTTTCGATACATCCGGTGGTGGTGGTGTGGTGGTGGTTACATCCGGCGAATCGATCAGTATAATTGCAGAAGGACGGTGGTTGGTGTGGTTGCATTGTTCATTACATTACTTGTGACTCAATATTGCCGGCCAGACTACCATTTTAACTGAAGCAATTACCAATTACTGCTCAATGCTCATTGCTCACTGTAAGCCCCATCATTATATTATTCTGCAATTTGAAAATCCCAGTTCATGAACTCGATAAATATTTATAGAAATCAGTAACTACTTTATTACTGCCAGTTCACATTATTCACTTATTCCATTACTGCTGTGGTTGGCGGTTACAGCTGTCTATTGAAATTTATTTAAATAATACATAATATGCACTCTAGTCTGCCCAGAAATTAATTAAAATTTCACGCTAAGCGTGAAACTAGTTATTACAACTGCACCAACTCAGCAACTTATAAGTCATGCTAAGTCTTCTCTTCCTCTGGCTTTTGCTAACTTACAATTGCAAAATGGACCAACCCCATATAACCATATCTGTAAATGAATTTATTATTGCTGCTTCAGGCAATGGTGTCGTTGTTTGCAATGCATAAAGAAACATGCTTAGGTTGCAGCTTAATTAGATTCAAATGGTACATGTGGACACCCAAATATGTCAGCTATTCATATGCCAGTAATCTAATTGCTCTCCCATAAACGTATCATTTCAATTAAACCCTGATATTATTACTATATTGTCCTTTATCCTCTGACTACTGTTTAAACCACGTGACCACATAACTAGTCAAATTAGCCATAAATTATAGGGACAAATATAAATAATAATATTGGTTAGCTTATGTATTTAAACCTAAGTCTTGTTTATTTAGTAAATAATTAACGCTACATACAGAGTGTTTCAATTTTAATTTATCAGTAGCAAGGTAGTACGAGTCATGTTAAGGTATATTTTTCCCTATATGTAATGAACCTTATGACAAGGGATAGATGAATTGGCAAAATCACAAATCCCTATGACACTATCGGCAGTTTTGGTGCTAACCGCGTTAGTGTTGAGATTTTGCGGCCATGTAATTTATAGAGGAAATGCGAATTTGGAATGATATTATTCGCTTATAGAACCATATATATTTTACCAATTGATGAAAATTAATTAAGATTTACTTTTATTTAAATATTATATGCTTTATAAAATCAAAATCTTTTTTTAACATATTGTAGAATTTTTCTGAAGAAATTGTTTTATTGGAGATTGTCGATATGAAAATAAATTACATTTTAAAACTTGGTTTACATTCTTTTAAAGTTTGAGACGTACTAAATGCTGTAATTGAGTAAAAGAAATTCACTCATGAAACAGAAGTATATAAAGTATAATCAGCCTTATATTGCTCATAAATAACTTTGAAAATCTCGGCAGTGGAATTATATCACATAAACGACTCTAGCAAAACACTTCCCTACGCCTTATGTTCCTGAAAGCCTAGCATAATTCACGATACACAAGGCTAGGGAATTTAGAACTGTATGCGCATTTCAGTTTTATAAAAGTGTAGTTTGGTCCCCTTCAGGTGGGTGCTACTGTGCTAGTAAGAAGTAACAGCCGGTAGCCGGTAGCAACTTACTACTACAACACCCTCTCCGCTATTACCATTCACATAATCTATCGCCTTTATTTTCAAGGGTTCAGATAAGGGGACAAAACAATGTTTTACGCCATTTAATAATTCTTGTGATTTATCAATTTTTATTCTATCGATTGAGGAATGTTCTGAACGGCTCTCTGAATGCTGCTTTTGAACTTTGAATGTCGGTCCTAATTTTTAATTTTGTTAACAGATTGCCTTCTTAAAAAAGTTCGCGCAAATCGTATTATGAAAGTTTTGAGGCGAACGCAGCCAAGTGCAAAATAGTTAAGAACTTTTGTACCTACGCCTGTTTAAAATATGAAGATTAATACTCGGAATGTCCCAGACACATGTGATCTCAATATTCCCCAATTGCTCGCCCCAATAACCACCAACGCGTGCATTTGAAATTCTAATCTAATAAAATATATTTTTCAGTGTTTTCAGGTGGAGAAGCTGCTCATGCAGTCAAAAGATTCACGGGATTGTACACGGGCCCCTATTTCGATCCCACTACAACCACGAACATTACAACGCAGTTGGGAACGCATGCATATCTCCCCTGCAAGGTGAAACAACTTGGGAACAAATCGGTATCATGGATTCGTAGAAGGGATGCTCATATTCTTACAGTAGATAGATACACTTTCATTGCCGATGACCGTTTTCAAGCTTTCTTGGTTGATTCAACCGACACATGGACCCTACAGGTCAAGTATGTCCAAGCTAGAGATGCTGGTCAATATGAATGTCAAGTCAGCACCGAACCAAAAATGAGCCATTTCATCACTCTCAACGTTGTCGGTAAGTATTTTTGTTCCAACTTAACAACAATAATTAACAATAATTTGTTTTTTTTTTAGTCCCTAAAATTGAAATTTTGGGTGAATCTGATATCTACGTTAAAACTGGAAGCACCGTCAACTTAAAATGTGTGATCACTCAATCTCTTGAAGAACCTGGATACATTTTTTGGTACCACGATGGTGAAAGGGTTTTGGAATTTGATCGTACTCTTATTGATATCAATATGGAACGAGTTGGATCAGACACAACTGTCAGTACTCTCGTAATTTTTCATGCTCGTCCAGAAAACTCTGGAAATTACACTTGCAGCCCCTCCAATTTGGACTCAGCTAGTGTTCTTCTTCACGTCTTGAATGGTAAGATTATGTTATAAACAATAATAAAAAACAAATGGTAAATATATTTGGTGAACATATATACATATTGTAGCATATTGTGCAACAAGGACCAAATTATTTCGAAAAGACTAAAACAACATCATTATCATTATATTTGCTGCTAGTATCCCACTGGCCGCTTTTTGCGAAATTATTATGCCTAAGTACTTTTTATGGCTCTGAACTTCATCTATCCACCGTATTTTTAGGCTCTTCTCCCTTATGGATGTACTTCATTGGTTTTGATAATTTTCTTCCACATGCCACAATCCCTCGCACCCTTTCACGTTTTATAGAATCGAAATGCTTTCCTTCTATATCATTACGTACTATACACCTTCGAAAAAAAACTTATCAAATGATTTAATTCTTTGACTCCTTTCGACAAGATTATTAATGGGTGTGTCATATACCAAGTTACCTGGCAAAAATTCAGATGATTTTTACACCCATGCAACTGAACCTCCTCTACTAACCCTTTTTTTATAATTATTTTTTGGTATCTTCTCCTATTTAATTTTAGAAACCACAAGACGGTACCTCTAAACAGTTCTATGCTGTTGCATTCAAACCACTCTCTGAAATTTTTAACCAACAATATTTTTGTTTTGTTTTTTTTTCGAGCATCCCATGGGCCATCAAAAAATTTAAATGTTCCCTTACAACAACTGAAAAGTGTGGTAGTGCTATTTGATTTAAAGGTACATCTTTCAAACAGCTAGGTATGGTCTCGACAAATAAATCTTGGTATGTTGCCGTGTTTACGATTTGGCAACGGTTCCCAATAAACTATAAAGGCAGTCAGTGATCCAGAGCATTAAAAAGACAGTTTTGATGTCTAGCTTCAATAACGGCGTTTTTCGTCCGCCCATACGTGGTTGTTGTATAAATTGAATCTAAAAAATTGTCTTTTATGAATTCAGTCTTACTATTGACGGTTTGCACTTGCCTGATATGGTAAGGGAGTATCAAACATTCTAAACTATTCTGGTAACCTTGCAGTCAAAGAACGATCACACTAAGGTCTTTGTAACCTCTAGTTAGGGAGAACCCCAAGCGACCCAGGTGGTTGACAATGGTCTGCGCAGCGATAGGTGCGGAGTAAAAATTATTTCTGAATAGTTTTTTAAACAAGAGGTGAACAAGAGGTGAACTAATAGTCCGAAATTCTTTTAACATTGGTTTTGAGATATTTTTTCAAGTTCTACTAAAATTTTTACTGCACCTCGGCATAGTAAATAATCTGGTGCATCCGGTATGGTATATATTTTTTAAAATTATACGGTACGGAAGATAATCTTATTCCAAACAAGAAATCGGTTGAGTCCCTTAAGAAGAAGAAAAATAAACATTTTACAGGTGGATATACGCAAAACAAAATCAATATCAGAAAATCTCCGGGCACCTTTCTAATTATCAATTAGTTGATACATTATGAAGGCATCAAACTAATAATAGAACTTACCAATATATTGAAAAAAATCTTAAGTGGTAATATAGCTAAAGAATGTTCAACCAGCGTGACCATACTATATACAAAAAAGCCCCAAAAAATATTCTCAAAAATTGTAAAAAGGTTACTCTGCAAAATACAAATCAGCTTTATATTAAGAAGCTAAAGCCTCTGGACCTCTGCTTTATATATTTTACGCAAGCTTTCTACAGAGTTAAGCTCAAAGACGTGCTAACCATCCTAAAAACAAAAACATCAATAAAAAATTGTAATTAAAGTGATCGTCATCCTAACTAACGAGGTCATAATTTCATTACGAATAAGTTAAAGTGAGATTCCGAACCGAACGTTGTTTAATTCTGATAGACGAAATCAAGACAGTAAAAGTATCTAGCTTAAGTATTATGTAACCTATGTCAGTTGATTTTACTCCTTTTTAAAGAATAATCAAATATGTTGTGCGACGATGTGGTCTGGTAGCGAAAGATAAGAAGATTAGAACGACTTTTGTTTAAACTCTTTCCAAATGAATAAATTATCAATATATTTGAAAATTTAACTACCCTGACGCCAACATTACCAATAACATCGAAGATTTGCTTCCATAACCTTGCGAAGACTATGGGAAATAATATGGGTAACAAGTCTACCAAAACTCAAATATGCATATGCACGAGGTAAGAAGAAAATTCTGGAGAGACCACGTAAAAAAAAACTAGGGATCGAAAGATTAGCAGAAAATTTTATGGAACAAAAGCCTAACGTCAAACGTTTGGAAGTTATAATTTGACCTTTACTATATGTTCACCAAAAATCATATTTTTCTATTAACAACTTAAAATCTGAAATTAATTTCATTTCCTTTATTAATAGGAGAACATCCCGCGGCTATGCAACGTGGAAAGAATTCGGCTTCTCCCATACCAGGATGGTCTCATTTATCCATGGGTCTTGGTTTAGCAGCTTGCACCCCACCCAGATTTGCATTTGCTGTCGCCCTGACACTTGCAGCCGTTGCCCAGTTGTTAGTTACATAAGCTCGCTAATGGCTTTGCCGTTCCGTCGCGCTTTTGGTGAATTTGGTGAATTTTTGTTTTTTACTAACTACCCTTTTGTTCATTTCACTTAGATTTTATACAACAAAGTTATTGAAAGGAAATTGTACCATAGGCACTATAACATCTGAATCTGTAGTCAAATATATTTTGTTATGTGTTAGATATCAAGATTGTAAAATTAAATAATTTAACTAAAGAAAAGAGCAAAAAAAAAATTTTGTTCAGTAAGTACTTGTTTCATTATTAAATTCTCGTGTAATTATATAAAATATTATACTAATTCAGGAATGTCCCTTTCATATTGTATACCTATTTGTAATTAAAATAATCGATTTCTATGTATGGTGGATAAAAAGGTGTAAAAATAATCCACAACATCCCCTTTGTGGGTTGCAGATTTTTTCTGTACATATTTTCTTACTATTATTTGAGTGACTAACAATGGACACACAAGGATGTGAATAATTTAAGCCTAACTAATAAAGGTGTGATTAATTAATTAAGATAGGTAGATTTTAATGTAAAATTAATATCATTCCAGTTGTATTCAGTGAGTGAATGATGATTAATGAATATGAACGAAGCAGAAGCAAATGTATAAAGTATTTTTACTGTAAACAGATTTTAATTCTGTGTGCTATTATTTCAAAATGTCAATACTGATTCCATGCTAATCTAAATATTCCTTTATATTGTAAATTAAGGAGAATGTCTCCCATCTACCATCTAGAGTTCATCTACAAAAATATGTATTAAAATCTGCTGTTACTCAAAACTGTGAAATTATTAGCCATAGTATTCTTTTTCGTTTTGTAACAATTTCATTGATGTAATTTAGGTAAGAGCAGAATGTAACCCAAAACTTTATGTTAAATAAATCGTTAATAAAAGTCCTTAATTCCCATTTTTAAATCTGATATTATATTTAAGATTTTTAGTTAATTTTTAAGTTGTTCTTATTATATTTTTAGTTACTGTTATTATATTTTAGGTAATTTTTTGCATGTCTTAAAACAAACCTCCAATATTGTAGTTGATTTCTATAAACTATATTGACTAATGGAAAAAATGAGAGTAGAAAGTCAGGCAAAGAAGAAAATATGACTCACTAATGAATATGATAAAACATTAAACATCGGGAACGCGCTGCCTCCCAAAAGATAAATAATTACTGGACTTCCATTATTCTAGAACAACTAAAAGGGCTCAAAAGTTGGATAAAACAAGCCGAAGACTTGGTACAATGAAAAAAAATAATGGTGTCAAAGAATTGATTTAGAACTTTGTAAACTAGATCTAGGGGTAACCTTCTTAAGCGCATTTTGAGTACTTGAGTAGCAGGGTCTAGGCCGCAAGCGACAGCAAAAAACGGTATGGAAAAACAATTTCATTACAATATATTATACTACCTGTAACACTTTTTGTTTTTTAGATTTGCTTCTTAAGGACATTTTTTAAATTGAAAGTAAAAATTGTGAAAGTATCGTAGGCGATACTTGACTCTTGGATACACGAAAACTATAGGACTAAAGTAAAATCCACAAAACGGCAACAAGGATAACCTAATTAAGCAGACCATAAGGGCAATTACAAGAAAAACTGTTGTGGTCAAATGAAAATATATGATACCAAGAAAATTATTAAAATTTTAGTTGCCTCTGTTTTGCTCAGAAAAGGTTTTAAATGACATTTAACTTTTATACAACTTTAAATTGTTGTAGACCACTAAACAAGTATTTAAATTCCAAACTAGTAAGTATTGTTTTATTTTTTGAATGAAGCATTAAGATTTCTTATTGTTTACATTTTTTTAGATTTACTACGCTATGCTTCCCAACTTTCCTGAAAACAGGCAGTAGTGTCTAAAAACAGGCACCAACCTTTGAATACAGGCACGGTAATACAAGAAGGGAATGGTCGTTCCATATTTATACCTACTAAGCTAAAGGTCCGGGGTTCAAACCCGGAAACCAATATAGAAATTTTACGACAACCCTCGGAAGGCAATGGACAACCACCTAGGCCTATGTATGGTATGCCCAAGGAAAACTTCTGAGATTTAGTGGTCGGAAACACATTCATAGGTCCGACTCGTGTGGACCCCTGGACACGTCGGTATCAGCGGAAATGAGTCGGCGGACGTCGCAGCCATACTTGCGGCCTCTCGCGATGGTATCGACTTTCTGCCAGTAAGGCCCGATGATGTTAAGTGTTTCGTGAATCGCAGCATCATCGCGGCATGGCAGAGGAAATGGGACGGCTTTACTAACAACAAGCTTACGGCCGGTTTCATAATGAAATTAAAGTAACTTTAAATTTTAAAGTTTACTTTAAGTTCCAAGATCGGTTTCATAAACGTACTTTAACCTTAAAGTTGATTTTTAAGTTAAAGCC
>JARJDX010092262.1:0-18440 GCA_030264735.1 Gymnusa sp. GC000175
CCCAACTAAATTACCACCTTAATATGACTAGTGTTTAATATAAAACTTTTAATGTGCTACACTGCTACATGTACAAATTTAAATAAAGCATTAGCTTTATCAATTTTAAGTATTAAATAATTTATGTATTATTAATTTAGTATTTAGAGTGAAAATACTTTTATTTTATTATGTTTAATAAGTACTTTAAAAATGCTGCATTTGCGAAGTAAAAGAAAGTATAGTAATCGCGAAAATTTTCAAAATCGATATTTTTGTGAAAATATTTGTTTTTGACTCCCATCATTCAGAAGAAGCAGTTTCTGAAGTGGTGTCTGTCTGTGTAGGTATGTACTTTCTACAACAAAGACGGCTAAACTGATTTTAACAAAAGTTGGGTTGCCCCAGTGACTTTTGGCTGAAATCCACCATCCAGAAGTGGTAGCTAACTGGTTAGGGTTTTCGGTTTTTTGCATATATTTCAAAAACCATCAAGGGGCCCAAAAATGTTAATAAAAATTTCCCGTTTTTTCTCTCGTAGCTTTTAGAAACTGGCGCGGTTGGACTTTTTCTGAACCACGGGCGTGATACCACCATAAAAGCTTTGGTGCTTATGGAAGTCGAGAACGCTGTGCAGCGAACGGTACGGCATTCAGACGTTGCTTTTGAAATTTGGTGTCGCGACGCCGTATCTTGAAAACCTAGCGGAAAACAGCATTCGATCGGGCTTGCGAGGAACTCCGATAACAAAAAATTCTTTTGTTTTTTTCAATTTATAGAAAGCTATAGAATGCAGTTTCTGGCATATAATAAAGAAAGAATGTGCGCACAAAGTTGACAGAGCACAATTTTTAATTTTGTCTCCGTTTGCCGATTATGATTTTTTAAAGTTCCTTATTTTTTTTGCGATTTTCAGAAAATATAGAAATGGGGTTGCACACCACTGCCTTGCCATATTCCAACTAATTTTGCCATAATTCGAGAGTCAATTTTATCGAAAAATGCGAAAACGCGTTTATTTTCAACCCCAAAAAAACTCGCAGTACCCTTTGAAATCTTTGGAAATAACAAATATGTGTATCTTTTACTCTCTGTCGTTCCTCATGCAGTCTTCACATCTCATTACTCTTTCGCACTTATTGGCATAATTTCATCAAGCCTTACATTTTAAAAAAATAATAAGAAAAAATTTGTTTAGAAGACACACACACAGATAGACACCACTTCGAAAACAATTTTTTCTGAATGAGGGAAGTTGAAAACGACTATTTTTGCAAAAATAATACTAAATACTTAGTAAAATATACAAAAATATTAATCAATTTAAATTTAGACACCCATGCTTTTATACAGTATAAAATATTTCTTACTTCTCCTAATCCGGACAGACAGACGGACGGACGCTGCTGAGGTTAAAACTAACGGGGATGTCTCGGACGCGCATAATTGACGGGTGGTGAAGGGGGTCAGCTGACAAGCCGAGGACGTCGCTGCGTTTGTCAGACTGACGGAACAGTTAAGGTGGCGGCAAATGCTACCAGAGAGCCGAGTACTGACGCTGATACTCCTAGACTAGAGGATCGGTTTCAGACGGTGTCATAAACTAAACGAGGCCATCTATGGTGAAATGCCGCCCTCAAAGATGTGAATACTGTGTTGGCAGCTACTCATATTATGTTATTAATTGACTTATTTTTATATTATACGCCTAAAATAAACTGCACATAAATATTTTTTATTTCAATTGAAAAGTAAGAATAAAAAAAGAAAACTTAAATAATTGAAATATGTGGATTAACTTTTTTTTATTGTAATTGACCTTTTAAACACATTTTACACTAAAAAAGCTGGAAAATAATGTAATAATAACTGTTTGCCAAACTTTAATTATAATGAATCTATTAAAATGGATCCGGCAAATATTATGTTAATGCTTAATTTCAGATTCTTAAACCTTTAATAGTTTTTTAATTTAATAAAATAATTAGAAAATTATTGAGAAATTAATAAATATTCTAATAAATCCACATAGCCCTACCACTTTAGCCAATGCCTTACAATATGTAACACCGACAAAGATATTTCATCAAACATAACTGAACAATATGTATCGAATCCATTTAATTTCTTTATCCATTTTGATAATTTTTTAAACAATGGCTAATACCGGTTTCAAATGGAATGCCCTTGAAATAATTTTGTTAAGTACTTTTGCAAGAAAGTTGAAGAAACTGTTGAATATGTCCATAGAGACAAGAACTTTTTTGTACCAGCTCAACGCAAGAGCCTTAACTTAACGGATCGAAAAAAAATTAAATACTTTTTTGTAGGTCGTCCAAAGATCTACAAAAAAGTCCATTTGCTCGAAAACGTCACACTCAGAGAAGTCAAAGTTATTTGCGATTTTATCGATCGTGTTGGTGGCGCATTCGAAACGTTCCGAAATTTATCCCGCTGAGATATTCTAAACCGGCAGTGCTAAATTTTTTCTGACACCGTAGCTCGAAAGCCCCACAAGTCTTCTCACGGCAACTCTCCCCGAAATTTTTGTACGATGCACGGTACGGCGTCGGGACGCTTTTGAAATTTGGCGTCGTGACGTCATATCTCGAAAACGGTATTCGATCGGGCTCATCGAGAAACCCCGATGACAAAAATTTCATTTAATTATTTTAATATTTGGGGGATAAATTTTTGTTTTGTTTTTGGGGTTGCCTTGCAGGGGTGCACGCCAAAGCCTACTCCTCCCTTAGTTTTTAACATGAAAATTTGCGGTTTAGTTCGTCGTGTTCACAATGAAACGGTCCACAGTTTGTGGTGTCAAATTTTTGAATTTCGTCTTTGTTCTTCTGTTATGAATTTTTTAAGTTCATCGATTTTATCGCGGTTATTGAAAAGCGCAAAACAAGGGTTGCACGGCACCCCAGTGCATTTTTCCAAATAATTTTTTCATTATTCGACGGACGGGAGTCAACTTTTTCAAAAAAAGTCCCCTCACCCCGAAGACGCCTTTATTTATTAACAAATGAGTGGTTGTCCAATGGGTGCACCAATCAGTCCAGTACTTGCCAATTTTACTATAAACACCCTCATCAATAATGTATTAAAAAAACTCAATTTTTCCATTCCGTTTATTTTTGTTTATGTGGATGATACACTACTAGCGGTTCCTGAAGATGAAATAGATTACACTCTTGCAACGTTTAACAGTTTCCATAATAAATTACAGTTTACCATTGAAAAAGAAAAAAAAAATTTTCTATTCCCTTTTTAAAGTTATTAATTACTAGATCTACAACCAGTAACAAATTTTCTTTTAACTTATATAAAAAACCCAATAGTATTGATAGAATTCTTAATTACAATTCACTACATCCCTTAAAACAGAAAATAAACCTAATACAACAAATGTACAATAAAATTATTAATCTCAGTGATATCAATTTTCATAAAAATAATTTAGAAACACTCAAAATTAACCTTATAAACAATGATTATCCCTTGCATCTTATAAATTCATTAAAAAATTCACATATTAACAGAAAGAAGTTTACTAAAAAACCTGAAGATCAATCGGTAAACAAAAATATAACATATTATAAAATTCCTTTAATACAACACTTGTCAAAAGGTTTAATCAAAACACTGAAGTTGGACAATATTATCATTATCGAGTATCACACTAAACAAGTTAAAAATTTGTTCACGAGATTAAAAGATTCCACACCTTTGTTACAACATTCAAATTTAATTTATAGTATTCCATATCTTAATTTCAATAAAATTTACATTGGACAAACAAAGCAATATCTAAAATCTGGAATTAATAACCAAAAAACAGATATAACGAATATTAATAAATCAGAAAAAACTGCATTGTCTAAACATCATTTCAACTTGGGTCATAATTTCAATTTTGATAACACAAAAATTTTAGATAGAGAAAGTAATTTCAAAAAAAGATTGTTTCTAGAAATGATATACATACAAAAAAACATTAATAACGTGGTTAATGAAAAATCAGACACCCAAAATCTTAGTAAAATTTATAATAACATCATAACATAATTCCTAACAATTTTCTAAAAATATAATAGTTTGCAACTCGCTTGTCATTTTCATATTTTACAATTTTCAACAAATATTTCAGTTTTATCCTAATCTCTCACATTGCCATTTTCTCACGTTTCAACTATTTTACCTCCATTTTGCTTTCTTAAAAATTTCTACGTTGTTCACGTCCTCATTACTTTTAATATAGTCAAGCAGTAAAGACATTTTTTAAATTGATAAGTTTATTTTACTAATTTACAAACCAAAATAATCAAGTTTTACAACAAAACAAAAAAGAAAACAACAAACACTATTTACAACAGACACAAAAATGTTTTTTTTTTTTGTAATTAAAATTATTTTTATGGAATTTATATTTTAATTTGGTGATTTATGGAATTTTTTGATTTTTTATGGTTTTTATTTGAGTTTATATGGTTTGGCTTTTTGGTACTTTTTTGGATGGAATGGTTTTTTGGTTTTTTTTTTCAATTTGTTGTTGGATCTACACGCATGGTGCTTTAATTTAAAATTTTTTTGAGACAATTTATAAATGGTTTTCCTTTACCTTATTCACACAACTTTTTTCAACTTAAATTAAGGTAATTAATATTGTATAAATTAAATAATCAAAACGTTTTATGCATTAAAATTACTAGTATTAATTCATATATGCCTTTGATATTTTTTTCTCTCTGTAGGCCTTGATAAAGACCATAACCTGGCCGAAACGTTGGCTAATTATCATTAAATAAAGAAATATTTTGGTCCTAAAACCGAGTTATATTTTTTCCTCAACTCATCAAAACAAAAAGGACGTTATATAAAGTTTCACAGTAATAATTTTACTTTTATTTATTTCAAAAATTTTCAAAATCTAGATTTTTGCGGAAATATCCGTTTTCGACGCCTCTTATTCAAAAAAAGTTGATTTCGGAGTGGTGTATGCGTGTGTGTGTTTGTGTGTATATGTGTCTGTCTGTCTGTGTTCTCTTTACAGCCAAGGCGGCTAAACTGATCGGCCTGAAACATAGTTAAGCTTTTAATAAAAATTGTGAGGTTCCAGTTACTTTTGGTTAAAATCCACCAACCGGAAGTAATAGTTTATTGGTTAGGTTTGACGCTTCTACGAATATAAGTTAACCAATAATAAGTGTCCCAGGTTTTCTTGCATTTGTATTATTGAAAATGGCTCGTGGTAAAGCTGTTCCTAAAGAAGTAAGAAAAATAATTATTTATTTGTCTGGCAAGGGTCAATCTTTGACACAAATTGCTGCGGTTGTCAATTTATCGCGTTTACAGTGCAAAATGTTATAATTTTCCATAAAATCTTTGGATGAGTTGCACAAAAACGCGGGATTAGGAAGAAACTCAGCTATTTTGACACGAACCTAAGAGCTTTAAGAAGAATTGTTATGTAAAATCGCCGTAGTAACTATGGAGAATTATGTGTTTTGTGAAATACTTCGACAGGTAAACGGTTTTCAAGGTCAACCTGTAACAGAGCTGTTAGAAAACTGAACTTTAAAACTAACAAGCTAGCGGTATTTGTTGTGCATGTTATCCCTTTTGACGATCTTAATCCTAAGACAAAAGAGCGTCTCCTCACTTAAAAACAAAAGATGGAGAGACTCTTGTGGGCAAAAGAAAACCGAAACTGGTGCCAGGAACAATGGGACTTAATGTTATGGAGTGATGACCCAAGATTCGAAGTCTGTGTGGGTGATAGTAGAAGCAGAGTGATACCAATAATGAATCTTATTACTATGACTGCCTCCACAAAAAAGTTAAATTTCCGGTTTTTATTATAATGTGGGAATGCATATCTGCAAGAGGTGTTGATGAACTACACTATGCTTGCTATGTTGTCCCCCAAGTATTTGAAGTGCATAACCTGTTGGACGCTTTTGTTGTATATGACGAGCTTACATCTGCGCGGGTCCCTAAATATCGTCAGGGACTGTGTCTTGGTCGTAGATATCTGCATGTTGAACTTTAAAGCAGTTTGTTCGAACTTGTAGAGCATCCTTTGCAAGTTGTTTTCATCTTCGGATATTAGTACCGCGTCATCCGCATATTATACAATTTTTATCTCTTTATCTCCCATCCGCTACCCCTTTTCAGCATTCTTGACTTCCGTAATCACTTTGTCCATTATAGTATTGAATAGGGTGGGACTTAAGCTGTCTCCCTGCCTTATTCCGATTCATACGGCCACTTTGCTAGATAGTTTCACGGCAATTTGGCGAATAGTGAATATTGCGTCGATAATGGACCTATTTTTTCTAAATCCCTGTTGTTCTTCGCATATTCCTGAGTTGGCTACTTCCTCCTCAAAAACCTTTGTAAAGAGCTTCGATATTGTGCTTGGGACACCAATTCCTCTGTAGTTTGATAGATCAGATTTTATTCCCTTTTTTAATAACGGTAACGTTATGCTGCCTTTTCATTCCTCTAGTATATTCTTCCTGTGCAGTATTTTATTGTATAGCACGTGAATCTAGTCGAGTAGTACATCACCCCCGTACTTGATCATTTCATTGGATATTTTGTCCATTCCCGGCGACTTCCTATTTTTTAGTTTGCTGGCAAGTTGTCCTATTTTTTCCCTGGATGTGCTCCACGTTTGATGTGTAATGCTATCCTCATGTTGCGTCTTCTTTGTCGTATAGCTCCCGGAAGTATTTCTCCCAATCGTCGATCGTGTTCTTCGCTGTTTGTAGATATTGGTTTACTGGTTTCTTTCGGTTTCTGAGCATGTTCCATACCTTTTTCTGCCTTCCGTAAAAGAAAACTTTACTCAGTAGGCCGTTTTGATTATCCGGATTTCGTTGCTGGTCCTGTTTCTCACAAGCTTATATTCATCATACGCGATTGATTTTGCTCTGTATTGTAAATATGATTTTCGTTTTTCTTCGGCCAGCTTCTTGATCTCTTGGGAGAACCACGGTTTGGTATTCGAGTCTCCACCTCTTTTGATGCATCTTTTTTTAAGTTCTTCTTCCGTACCTTATATCATATTAGATTTTAGTTTTTTCCATGCGATTTCTACTTCGTCCTCTTCCTGTATTCTGCATGCTTGGATTTTCTCCTCTAATATTTGCTGGTATAAAAATTTCGTTGAGTTGTCACATAGAAATTCCACATTGAGTTTGTTGATACCTTCGGTTGGTTCTCTTGTTTTGCGGCTTGTGTGGAAAGAAGGTATTGTTTATTCTTAGTTGTCCTCTTGAATATCTCAACTCCTAAGTGTGTTCTTACTTCTTTGGCTACTTCACTGTAAATAAAGTTTATTGCAATTTTACTTTTGCGTTTGGTTTCGCTAGCATCACATGTATCGATTTTGTTTGCATTGATTTCTTCAATAAGTTCCTGGTCTTTTGTTACTCATGACATATTAATCCATGTCGCAATTCTTAGTTATGTTTTTAGGTTCTGTATCGTTTTCATTTTTTTTTGTTTAAAATTCGTAGTTTCTGTGAAATTTTGATGTGGTTTTTCAGGGGATAGGTTGCTAATCGGATCCTCCAACTCTCCATCTTTATCAGGCTTGGGACAGGCCATAGCAGTTACTAATCTAGTCAATGCACTCTAGTTAAAAACCTTATCATGAAAATAAATTATCCTGCAAAAAAAATTGTATTTAGATGTAGATTACATTGGATGTATTATTTCCAACGAGAACTGCGTTTTAACAATTATTATGTGTGATCAATATGGATATGGATTACAGCTGATCAAAATTTGTTTTTTCTTTTTAAACTTTTAGACACTATAGTCATTGGTACGAGAAATTATACAATTATTTAATCTCGTTCATTCAATTACCTTGGACCAACGATTCTTAACTTGTTTCAGAATATAAACGCAGGTAGCTAACTTGAGTCTGCAGCTACTGAGCCCAAATCGTTCTAATCAAGATTATAAAGTTTTTTTTTAAACAATATTATTAGCTATTTACTTAATAAATAAAAATGGCCAATTTAACAAACAAACAAATAAAAATAATAATTTGAAAGGTAATCTTTCACGGCTTCAATTGATGTAAGTTTTTGTGTTGTTTTATTGGTTGTTGCCAAAATTTTTCTCGCTAATGCAGGGACCATTCTCAAGGCGGAAGAGTCCGATGATTGACAAAGTCTAGAACAGATTGTCATCAGACATTTGTAACGCATTTAATAATTTATTTAATTGACATTAAAGTAAGGCAATTAATATTATTTTTTTCCTTCCAAATAAATTATTCAAGAAAACTTAGATTAAAAATTATTTATACATAGTTTTTTTTGGATCTTCTAATTGAAAGTCCGAAATAATTTAATATACTCTTTAACACGCAATGCAAATTATTTATTTTTTATTTATGAGTTGATGAATACTGCACTAGAATGTTAATAAACTTGTCTTGAACAAAAATTGAATTTATTATGCAATAAAATACTTGTTCTTATACATTAAAATAATGTAGAAACCGTTTAAAACTGGATTATCGATATTTTGAAAACTTTCGCGCATAAAATGCAGTCACGTTTTCAAATCTAAAGAGAACAAATTAATGGGTAAATTAAATAATTTCTAGATGTATATCAATGCTATTATTAACAAAAACTAATTTGAATAATTAACCTAATTTATTTTTGCAGAGGTTATTTTAGGCTACATAAGTTTTAAATATAATTAAGTTAGTTATTGTATTTGTTAGGATTTTATGCCTTAATGATTAATAACCGTCTGCCGGGTTAATTGTGGAGTTTGTGTGTAAGAGTTAGACCAACAAAATGTAGTAAAACATTTTTTTAATTTTAGCGTATCTCTCATCAAGATTATTGTACGTTAGCCCGTGCACTCTTTTGAACTCTTTGCATTTACGTTTAGAGAATCACCCCCACCTTTATAGAGTATTATTATTTTTTTGCAAAGCCAAATGGGTGATCGATCCCGGAAACCTGTGAATTTAAATTTAGTACTCTATAACTAAGCCAATGTGCTGTTTTATACTTAAATTTCTTAATTAATAATTATATTTAAGAAAAAGTATAGAACGGTTAACAAAATTAAAATTTGTTTTGTGTTTTCGTGAATTATTACATAATTTTCGTTCACAATTTTCAATTTTAAAGAAAAATGTTAACAAAAGTAACCTACTTTTGGTTCAAAACCATTGTGGTGTTTTTTATAGAAGAAAAACTGTTAAATTTTGTTAATTTTGTCGTATTTAGGTTGTAAACATGTTTTCCAAATTTCTTCCTACACTCGTTGATTAGTTTATATTATCCCTTTTTCTGTCTCCCGTATACGACCTATAGGGGAGGTATTCAAGTGTTTGGAGGATCTTTCCCAGAAAGAGTACTTTATTTTTGTTATTTCAGCATTGATTTTGCTTCTTACTATAGTGTCTGGTGTATTCAGACTATATTTTAGGTTCGCTGTCCATTTTTTACTTGATTGCACTTTTACCTCTACAGTGAAGCAGAATTTGTTAGTGTGTGGAATTTATTTAATTTCTTTATGTCCAAGTGCTTTCTGGGCTCTTACTTAATCTTCGATATTTTTTTGCCGTACTTCCTGTCAATAATTTGCATTAGGTACAGGTATTTTGTGGTTTCATCTGAAAATGCCTAATTGTGGTTACTGCCTATATGTGAGTATGTTTATTATTTAGAATGGATATTCTTTCCCATTTCTGATGATGAAGCCAATTGTTGTCTCTTGTCCTCTAATGTTTGACCATGTTATCATATTTTGGTGTTTGTGTGCGTAGGATGTGCATTTCCGATTCCTTTGTAAAGGAGGAAGGCATGGATCGCCACAGACGCAGATCTTTTGAAATTTAAACCATTTATACCACTAAGATCAATTTTTTTTATAACATTTTCCTTCCAACGCAGCTTCACATCCAGGATCATGCCATGGTATTTGGCCGAGTTTTTCATTTTTCATTGGTACAATTAATATGATTTAATTTACGCTCATTCAGTTTGATTTCGTTTTGGTTTTGGTTGGTCCAGTTAACAATTTTATCGGCTCATTGCAATTTTTCTGTTGCACTCTCTTCATTTTTACTTGTTGCAAATATGGTTGTGTCATCAGCAAAATTAATGTTCTTGCATCTATAGTATGTTGTTGGTGTAGAGCAGTAAAGAACCGGTCCCAATAGAGTAGCTTGAGTACCACGCAAGAATTTCTTTGAGGTCTGAATATTCCTCTTCTTGTTTAATTCAAAAATAATTCGTCTGGTGAAAATATTAGAACTTAGAATTTCAGCAAACTGTTTCAGAATAATCTTATTTAATTTACCATCGAGAAGAACAATATGTTTTCCGCACTTATATCATTATTCAAGAGAAGATAGTTCTAAACTATATTCGAGGGTGACATCTGGTCTGAGCCCTTGGACTTAACTTGTTATTTGCATATTTGCCTAAATGACTGACGTATCACTGCAGAGCGTAAAGAGGAGTTAGAGCATGGCAGGTGCTTAGCTTCTACACGTATGCTAACTCACCATCTCCTTTACATGCTTTACATAGAGCAGCTCTAAGCAGTCCAGTTGTAATCATGTGTTTCCTTATCTGGTAATAGCCCGCCAAAATACTTAATAGTGGCAGATTTTTTCGAGATAAACGCATCCGTTGTTTTTGGAACGGGTGAACTCATTGCATCCTTAGCCTATCTGAAGTTTGAGAAGTCTTTTCATCGGTGTTAGTACATCAATGATGTTCTCATTCAGTATACTAGTAAAAATCTTTGGAAGTGGTGCGATAAGAGCGAAAGCTTCTTGGGCGAATCACTTGCAATTTAACCTATTTGCTTTATAGTTATATAGTTATCTAGTGCAGCTCAGTACAAATTTGGAAATGACTTCTTTCAGCTAGTATTGCTGCTTTACTATCTGTAAGAAATATAGCTTTTGCCGCGAATCTTATGATTTCGTATTTCTTTTGCTTCCAATAATTTAAGTTTACAGAACCGATGTAGCATTTGAAGAAATTGAATTATTTTAATTATTTCTGTAGCCTCGGTACGGCATCTCCAATCCCTTCCCACGCATTCTGGATCGTTGCCTTCTGTTTGTGATATTTGCTTTCTCCCCGTCATTTCATAAGCTAAAGTGGATTCGTAAGAGATCTTGCTTAGGCAATTTTAGTCCCATTTTTCCTGAAACGTTCTTGTAGACCTTCGGTTTTTGTCACAGATGACTTAGCAGATGTTTTGGTCCAAAATGGTTACTCATTTTTCACATATGTCCTGCCAATTGCATTCGGTTGCATTTTACTTTTGTTTCCAGGCTCTTGAGGGGTTGAAAATTTGGTTGAAAAAAGTCATGGTTGAAAAATTGGAAAATATAATTTTATCAGCCAACGACTTTACTTTTAAAATCAAGTAATAAAAGCTAATATAATTGCCTAATTAAGCGAACAAGGTACGCATATAAAAAAGAATAATTTTTCTTCCAATTACAACTGATTTTCAGTCCCAGGAAATAAAACCTGAAATTCTGATATAAAATTTAAGCAAATTATTCTTATTTTTAACGTTTAACAAATATGGAATACCAGGATGGAAGACCAGAAGAAACAGCTTTTGATAAAGAAGAGATTTCAATCGAAAAAGGCTTGATATCAAAAACTGCAGCAGTCAGCAGTCAGCAGATATATTTAGATATATTTGGAAGTAAATACGTTTACTAAATACTCTCTAAATACTTTTAGCCAGAGAAACAAAGAAAAATTCTCTTCTCAGTTTTGCGTAATTGTCAACTGACAACCTATGATAATAGTTAAGGCCCCGTTAAATCTTAAGAACAAAGAACCACCACCTTTTCTTTAAAAAAATATATATTTATAAAGACAAATTAAATACTAGTAAGATTTTTATTTCAGCTTCCTACTTATTAAGTAAATTATGCAAATTATTTCCTTTGATCGGCACATATCCTATCACAGACGCAAACAACAACATTGTTAACATTCACCTGTGCTTATTGATCGTATGTCAATTAAGAATAATGCCACACAACGATTTCATTAACAGTGTTACTTAATTGGGAAGTAATCGCGGGAAATCCTTGTTTCCAGTGGGATCATTTTATATACCCACTTCCTTCTGGGATACATAATATAAAAAATTAATTAATTTTGCGTCGACAATAAGAACGCTCTTTCCAATTCAAATTAATTTTAATTAATGAAAGGCAACTGACCCATAAATGTTTAATAATATTTTATACGTCCGATAATTGAAAATAAATTAATTTCCCTTAAACAATCTGATGCTAAAGGATTATTTAATTAATTGATTTAAAAAAAAACAAGTTGTTCTCTAAAACGTTAGTAAACTTAATACGGGGTGTTTCAACTAAATTTTGATTGGCTTTTACTCAGTTAATGTTTATATTTTAAAAGTTAGGAGAACAACACTTATGCATAGTTTCACCTTTATGACTTTTATCCTTTAACATCCAAAGCTACGCTCCAAAAATCTGAAATAGGAAGTCAAGTGATACAATTCCATTTTACTCACGATGAATAAAAGGTGAGTAGTTTAGAAGAAACCTTGGACCTTCTCTACCCAATTAACATTTTAAGCATGTCTGTCCAATCTAGCTTTTTATTGGCGCATTTTATATATCAAGTTCTATGGAAAACACATTTCATCGGGATAATTGACGCACTTCGGTATGTAAAAATTAAACCGATATTGCGCGGACCGGTTACTAACGACTCGCGGACCGGCACTTTGAGAAGCACCATAGATTCTAGACTTTCTTTTATGCGTTAATTTTGTAAAATCAAATTTATTTTTAAAAATAAGTCGACGAAGACACATAAAAGAATTGTAATATATGCTATTCACTTATAAAAAACTGTGTGTGCTCGTAATTGTAATAAGTGGCTTATAAATTGGCGTTTTTTATATTAAAAAGCGTTTAGCAAAAAAGTTTTAAGCTTTTTAGAAAGTTAAAAAGCAACTAGTATAGAAAGCTTAGAAGTTTAAGTGGGAAGTCTACAAAATTTTACTTAGTATATGGTATGTTTTTTTTTTTAATAAACATTGATTTACATTTGAAAATGTATTTATGGATTACGATTGAAATTATGGAAACCAGCGAAAGGAATAAATTACTTTTAGATAACAAAACAAATTGACAGGTACATAAAATAAACAGTTTTTTTTTTGTTTATGTTGCAATTTTGTTTACTTATATCACAAACGTTCTAAATAAAAGTAATGCAACACCAACAGGGATGATTCTTCTGGGTAGAAAGTTTTCCGTTAGTGATATTTGTTTAAAGCACACTTGATTTGCCTCATATTAATTTTTTATAATAATAAAATTTTTAATATATTTATTAAGCGGAATTTCTTTTATAAATATGATTCCAACATAATCGTATTATTAAATTTTCTATTATGCACAGACTTATAGTGAGTAACTTATATTTACAACATAATATATTTGAAAATCATGTATTAAATTACATTTAAAAATAATTTTGAGAGTTAAGTAAACCCATTATTCCATAGACCTTGATTTACCGGACTTAAAGAAAAAAAATTTCATTTTTCTAAATATTAAAAAATGTAAGTGTTCTTCTCTCGACTAAGCGAAAAACTTCATCCAATAAAATAATGCAAATTTTGAATTTTATATGAGTTTATATTTAAAACAAGTTGCTTTTTTCGATAGTCATGGACTTTTACCAGAATTCTCCATTAGTTTTTGAATTAGAGCAACCAGTTCTCTAGACCAGCATTTTTCAAAACACAGGCCGCTACCCAATATTGAGTCTCGTTAAATTTTTAATGTGTCACAAATACATCAAAGAAATAAATAAAATGCCCGTTGACAAAAATTCTATATGAATTATATAAAAAATATTGTTTGTAATAGTAAGTATATATGTTGCGTCGCACAGCAAAGAGGTTGAGAAATGCTGCTCTAGATCAGTGGCCAACTTTTAATTTTTTATGGTACTCCTTTTAACTTAAATCCTCTTTGCAAAAATCTTTTTTTTTTTGTTTGCAATTTTCAAGACATTACAAAATAATAATTGAACAACCACATCTACTTAAAAGGATTGATCAGACATGTTAAGATTGGAAGGAAAAATAACTGACAACCAAATAACTAACTGACGAGATTAATATTGAGAAGGGGTAAATAAAATCAAAACAAATTTACTAAAAGCTACGGAAATATCACTAGGAACATGTAATGTGGGAGCTTTTAACCCATTCTCCAAAACAACACAATGGTTCCATGTAAACATTAGAGAACATTGTGGGAATATTGGTCTGAAAAAAACATAACAAACGTTAAATCAATACATAAGAGTCCGCAACAAAACGGATAGACTAGTTAGTAAAACCAACAAAGATCACTGGAAAAGGTTCACAAAAAGGATATAACATGACTTTAATGGTACTTAAATACGTATTTGAAAAATGATACGACGATAAAGAAAATAACAGGGTAGTTGTGGTTATCTATTTAATATAAATAGACAGGTCACTGCAAGAGGTACAAAAGCAGCCAACAAAAATCACTATAACGATAAAAAAACAACAAAAATACAAGAACCAAATCAATTGAACGATTGAAAAACGTATGGCAGCAGGTCTAGAAGAAATAACTAATGAAAGACTTAAAAATGAAGTACCGATGTTTTAACACGAAATAACCAAACTGATTAACAAAATAATATCACAGCATAAAATAGCTGAAGAGTAGAGATCCAGCCATCTAAAAATCCAAACAACTACTAACGAATAACTCTACTAAGCTCAAGTCTAAAAAATAATTGCCAAAAATATTAGAAACCCCAGAGAAATCTCTGACTAGCAATAAGGCTACAGAGTATGAAGCTCATGCAGAGATGTGTTCATACATATGCCTTATTCAAATTGTCAAAGCGTTTGACTGAATAAGACTAAGGTATATTCTTCATATCCTTCACAAAAGAAATATAGAATATAGACCTAATCAAAACCATCAAAGATGTGTACAAAAGGATAACACAAGAGTATTTATAAACAATAAAATTCCTATTGCCCTTAAAAAGGGTATTTGACAAAGTGACCAACTGAGCCCACTGCTTTTTAACATCATTATGGATGAGGTAGCACAAAAAGAGAATTTCAAGTAACTCAACATCTTTTACTTTGCAGATAGCTAACGGCGAGCATGAATAAATCACTTGAAAAAACAAAGTCTATTGCATAAACACCAATAAGGTGCAAATTAGAACTGGAGGAAACGAGTTTAATACCTATAATTGGAAGTAAAAGTACAAGCAGAAAAAGCAAACTGAATAGCTGGATGATTGAAGGATACAGTATTGACCAAGAAGCGCATGCGGAAAAAAATAAAAATTAGGATTTAAAAGGCAGCTGACTCATGGAGCGGAAATCGTCCAGGAACAGTACACACTGAAAGAATACTGAACACAACTGGGATGAGAGTAGTACGTACTGTAAATGGACGCTTACTAATAGACCAAATATCTAATGTGAAAATTGGAAAATCCTACGGTGTTCACTGAACTAAAAAATGGCAATAATTATGGAACGCGTAAACAAGTAGAATGACAGAAAATCGATCGGTAAAAATACCGAGAGACAAATGACCGAGAGGATTTGGGAAACTCCGGAAAAAATGGATTGATGTAAAAAACCGCGAAACATCAAAGAAAAGCAGGTACCGATGTCTAAATAAAGAAAGAAGAGATTAAAATTGGCATTTTTTTACTCTTCGGACACCCATTTTCCTGCAATAAATCACACCGCGTGTGATTTGTTGGGTATTCCATTACCAATAATGCTTGCCTTTGCACCAATACCACAGTTACTTTGCTGGATATACTGCACTACCTGCAAGTGTTTGAGATGTCTTCCTTTATATTTTCATTTAATATTATTACATATATATTTATTTAGTTCACTTTGTTCTCTAGATAAACTGCATTGTATTGTCATATGTCCTACACCTCAGATTACCTTCCATCCTACGCCACTATTTTAATTATCTGTATACTAGATGTATCTAAATATTGTAACTTTTTTATTCCGTTTTATTTATCATAGTCATTTTGGATTGCAAAAGACTTGTCGAAAATCATTTTTGTAGGTGTGTCGACCTTTTCTTGGTTCAGGTTGTGATCTTTTACGTTGTTTATTATAAACCTGTTATTACAGGTTTTAAGCATAAGGGCGTCGCTGATTCTGGCGGCTTCTTAATTATATAGACAAAGAGGAGGTTGGTTTCAACACAAATATTAGAGCTTTTGTCAGTATATTTTTGTTATTTATGAAATACCATGTGCACTGTCCGTAACCTATTTATTTGATTTACCCTGCTTGATTTTCGGCCACCAAATTAGGCAAAGGTTTGAAAAAGGATATCACACCTTTGTACAACCAGTGTATTATGTCAAGTTGTGGCACTCCGCCTGTAATGCTGGCAACTTACATTACAGAAGAATCTACACTTTAACTTGGATTCCGAACCACAGGAGTTACATGATCTCATCTATCTCCGGACCACAGAAGGTTTTTAGTATAGAAACCCCACGATGGCAAGACGGGTTGGAGAGTTGAGCAGTGTAGAATATTTAAAAGTTTATGCTCAGCAGTTGGACGCCTAAATTAGGGAACTGCGTTGTCACTGTGTGTACAAAGCCTTTTTGTACATCTCAGAAATAACACAATAAGCTCTGGGGCAAGAAGGCGGGCCAAGTAAAAAGGGCACCATTCACAAAATAAAACACTAACCTAACATACCAGCACTTATGTTGTAAAAATATAGATACCTAAGTACTTAGGTATAATGCTTAATAAGAAACGTATATGAATTTTGTTGATTTATATACAACATACCACAAATGCAAGAAACCATAACAGCCACCTTTGCTGATTACACAGCCTTGCTTGCAACAAATTAAAATGCAGAAAGTGCAACTGAAACTACAAAGAGATAGTGACAGAATTGGTGACTGGACCATACATGCTTGTAACTTTTATTATATTACCAAAATTTCAAACTCATGTAAATTTTTTTGATGTTGCCAACGTTTCGCTCACCATTGCATTCTATATTACATTTAAGTTTTAATGGCTTACATGCTAAATTGAACTTTTGTTACTTGTTAAATTTTTTTACATATTAGATATTCTGTTTAATTAAAAACTGAACTCTTATCTATAGGGTGTCCCAATATAAGGTTGGTTGTACTAAGCATTTTATCAGTGTTATCTGTCAATCTTGCGAATTGAATGAAAGAACAACGCGATATTATTGTTAAAACTCATTACCAAAATGGAGAAAGTTTTGCTGTAACAGTTCATAAAATTTTTGATAGAAATTATGGTCAAATTTTGAGAATATGATTCAATTCTGGACAATAAGTCATCCATGTATACTCGTAGAAAACATAGACACTGCTTTCGCAATGAGATAAAGTGTTAGTGAAACCCAAGCACAAAAACAATGTGCTTTAAGAAGCATGAAAAACCTAAATCTTTATTCCTGCAAGATACAATTAATTGAAGAACTTAAACCCAGACCATTTTAAGCGAAGAGATTTTGTTAATTGGTTAAGGGAACATCAGCAAGTGAATGACGATTTTCCTGTGTCTGACATGTTATTCCATACATAATCGCAACATTTGTACTTTATAACGTAATAAAAATATTTTCACTTTTCAAATAATGTTTAATTTAAAAATCAAATCCGGCGCTCTTATTGAGACCCTTTATGTTGTGATAAAAGGAAAAGTTAAATTTAAAATTATAATATTTTGAAAGATCGTCGAAGAATCAATAACATTATAAAACAATGAAATTCTTTCAATATTTTATACTTGTTATTAAAATAACTATAAAATGTAGTCATAAACGATAATGTTAGAATTTACTACTTAAGTAGCAAGTAATAATATAAGTCTTGGACCTGCAGTACTCCCTTTCTAGTTTTCATCTTTTCTCTTTTTCAACATTTCTCCACTTGTTATGTACATTGTACTTACATATATAAACAAGTTTAGGCAACTTAAAAAAACAGATAAAAAAAATACCCCATATCCAAAATTAAGTAAAATAATTTAAGGTGCAATAATTTGAAATATACGAAGTGAAAAATTTGCACCAAGAAATTTAAATAAATACCTTAGTTAGTATTAATGTTTTGTGGACCTGGTTCCATTGTTTAATATTGGTATAAATTAATCTATTTTTTACCTTTTATTATGGATCCTTAGTTTTTTGTTACTTATGAGACGTCCGTAGAAATGGTTATTGCATGTTATTTTTCCTGTTATCACTTGTGTTAAAATTTATTTTTTCTATTATCACATATGTTAAAATTGTTAAAATTAGAATGTTAAAATTATTAAAATGTTAAAATTGA
>JARJDX010092364.1:0-10722 GCA_030264735.1 Gymnusa sp. GC000175
GAAAAGTTGATAGAATATAAGACGCCCGCCTTCATGTGCTTATCAAAAGCTTTTGACCTCGTAAGGATTGTAGATGTGATAGGAATTCTTTCCGCAAAGAACGTCTCGCCTCCACTAATCAACATAATACAGGAAATATACAGAAAGACATTGACTTGCATAAAAGTAGGTGATACTTCAACTCCAACAATCCCAATCCCAACAAAAACCGGTATCAGTCAGGGTGATTCATTAAGCCCCATATTGTTTAATATTGTTATGGACGAAATTATTGACTGTATAAAACCTAAAAAACGGGTAGAAACTGGGAGGCAAGAACATTTAAATCATATGCTACGTAGACGATGCCGTGCTAATAACCAGGACGATTTACAGAGACTCCTGTTCCAGTTCACAACAATGTCCAAAAGTCTCAACACATGGAGTTCATGTGCTTCGTAGACTTATTAAGGGAAAGAATTTAATGTATAACAACTTACAAGGCCCCCTAAATATGCTAACTCGAACTGGAGGGGTCGATGTCGATATCTCTATTACGCGAGATGTAAGTAGAGAAGTACAGAAGCAAGCAAGTAAGGGCGCAATAGCATCAGGATATTTACGAGAAATCCGTAGAAACAAATATGTGTCGAAAGAGCATAAGGTCAGGATATACAAAAGCATTATAAGACCGATACTAACATATGCAAGTGAAACCAGAGCAGAAACAGACAAAACAAAACAGAGGCTTAGAACAACAGAGATGAGAACACAAAGAGCGATAATCGGCAAAACACACCACAACATAGTAACAAATCGCGAAGTCCGAAGTAAATGCAAGACAAAATCAAATTATCAAAAACCAGAAGAAGTTAATGGAATCAACATGTTAGTTAGAATGGACTAAGAGCGACTTTCGAGAATGGCGATGGAATTCCTGAACGACAAAGATTAATATGGAGGCGCCCTAAGCGATGAGCTGAGAGCTGAGCTTCGTCATCTATAAAATCACCTCCCGAGATAAAACAATGCTTAAGAAGAAAACAGGCAGACAGCCTACTAAAAAGGAAGAAGAAGTGAAAACTGTTCAAAATCTGCCACATATTTAGTTTTTCAACCCAAATTAAGATAATCCATTAACTTTCCTGTTTTCTGACCATTTCAAAACCTAAATAATTTATTTTCGTGATAAGTGGCACAAAGTACAATATTGCAATATTTTAAATCTAATATTCCTAAAACTGTTTTTAACAGTAAAACTGTCAATCAACTTCTTTAAATATTTTCGAATTTAAATAGTATTATATTCTTCATTTATCTCTAGGTACAAGTGTCAAGGTAGAAAGGGGCGAAAAAAAATGTCGCAAAATTAACTAAAACTTAATTCCAAATGTCTGTAAATGTTTTTTGCTAATTAAAATAAAATTGATAAACCCTTAATGATCGCAGGTCATTTTGGTTAGTCTGCCTAATAATAATGACTGAGAGTAAATAAAATTATAAGATAAGAGATTTATGATAACCCGAATATTTAGATAAGATCTTATAATTACTATCATTATTATATTCTAATTATTTAATATTTTATGTAAGAATAATCATATAAATTCCATTTATGTATAATAAAAATATATACTCTACACAAGTCGACTGTATGATTATAATAAGCTGAATCTTCAGCCTATAATAGTCATGTACGTAAATGGTGATCCTTTCCTAGAAGAAATTGTGAACTCATTTAAATTTACAAATATATGGACAAACAGCAATTCAAAAAAATCAACAGTATATTTTGTTTTTATGTTGTTTGGTGTTTTGTTTTCAGCGATTGGACCTGCAGGGCATTTATTTTACATAGGTAATAAAATATATGTAAAATATTTATTTGTATTTATTGTTTAAAATTAGTTACAGGAGGTTCTTCGTTTTCCATTTTAGATGCTATTTCTGATTTTGCTCCAATACTTTCATGTATATCAGGAATATTTTATACCATAATGGCTTTTAAAAAACGTTTTGTTCTTTGTGAAATTCTTGTTGAGCTTCGAAACTTTAAACAATTTCCAAAGCCAAGAACGATTGAAGCTTTAAATGAAAAATTTAACAAAATTTCAAAATTTTTTAAATTATATTTTAGAGTGTCCACGATAACTGCACTAGTATTGACGTGGTTTCAAAAGTGTGAGGAGCATGTTATTTCTAATTGTGGTTTCATATTAAATATAGTAACATCTTGTATAAAATTACATTTATAAAAATAATTAAATTTTATATTTTTAGTATTTATTTGTTGATATTTACTTCTGGCCAGTTAGGCATATTATCAGTGCGTTGCAAATAATTTCTGGATCACTTAATATTCACACATGTATCAATTTGGTGCTTTTCATATGTTTCTCTAGTGACCTAATTACAAATAGGATAGCTCATTTAACTAACTTGATAAGAAAAATACCATTTTTGAAAAGAGGAAAAGCAAGAGGAGAATACTTTAAACATTGCGTTCAATATCATCAAAGCATTATTGGGTTCTTATATTGATTAATTTTTCTGTTTTAAATTTTTAATATCATTTATCATTAAGTTTTAAATGTGACCATAAAATTATTAATAATTAATTATTTCAGGTTGCAAAAAAAGTGGTCAAAAATTTTGGAATACATAACTTTATATCATGTTGTAGTAACTATCATTATTTTAAGCCTCCTATTTTACCGAGTGGTTTTGGTAAGATAATTAAATACTTCTTTGCCTTTGAGCTAATTTTATACAGAGAAGTAAAAAATGAACCATCGTAACCTCGTAGTTAGGCAACCCAACTAATACCATTTAATAAGACTGTTAACACAATCATTGGTATTTGTCCATTAGTTTCTTTATAATTGGCACTATAGTAAAGTATTAAGGGTTTACTAAAAACAAATCTGATAAACATTAACACACCTTAAATACATAGCTAAAATGCAAATAAATTCTTACTACGAGTAACAACGAACGCTAATGATTAAAATATTCAAACATTGATTGCAAAATATAACCAACATTAAAATAGCAATTATCGTTTGGGTTGCCTACCTACGTGGTCACGTGGTTACTAACTATTCTTGATGAGTCTGTATAATATACGGTTAGAAAAATAAATCAAATTGTCCATCGTGATTTGTGAATCGAATGTATCATTTATTTTATTAAATTGAAGGATTTTGAATATACGGATATGTTACACATTTTACCTTTCGTAATATTTGCACTCTTGACTTCTTCAAGTTGTGAGCACCTAAAGCAACATGTAAATATAAAATATTTCATCAGGCAGTATATTTTGCTAATTAAATTTACTATAATAGAGCACTGAATTAAGCCAAGCTATATTTGAATCTGTGCCGTGGGATGGGGATGTTAGGTTGCAAAAGGATATGTATTTAATGATGATAAGATGCAATACACCTCTTACCATTCCATTAAGTGGTTTTGGTGAAGTTACCCGACCGTTCGTACATTCTGTAAGATACAAATATGTGTTTTTATATTTTAATATAATTATTACATTTATATAATTTGCAGATTTTTAAAATGGTTTATTCGTTTGTAACACTTTTAATTCAGTACAAATAAAAAAATTAGCACCACACCTATAATAATGTGCTTTAAATTCATCACAATCTTAAAAATCAGCAGTCCCAAACGTAAAACGAAAATGTCATTTATCTAAAAGCACTTTTTAAATACACATTTGTGAATTTATTTTTCTGTATTTTATTAAATGTACATCAAATTTTTTAGGACTAAAGCTTTAAATATATTTAATTTTGTCAGTTATCAAATGATTATTTTGTTACCTTGGTTTTAGCAGTACCCTGTATAAAATTCAAAAATTTTAATTGGTTCTTGCATACTTTACAGAGTCTAGACTCTAAAAACTAGCCTCTAATAGTCTGGATTGGCGGTTATACGTTCATTTACAAAGTAAAAGAAAGTGTACTAGTAGCGTAAATTTTCAAAATCGAGATTTTTGCGGAAATATCCCATATTCGACTCGAATCATTGTGGTGTGTGTGTGTGTGTGTGTGTGTGTGTGTGTGTGTGTGTGTGTGTGTGTGTGTGTGTGTCTGTATGTATCCTCTCTACAGCACAGTCGGCTAAACTCATCGCCTTGGAAATTCATATTTTAGCTCTTGACAAAAATTGGATAGTCCCAGTTATTTTTTACTGAAATCCACCAACCAAGTGATTTTTTAAAATTTTTAAAAACTAACAAGTTTATGAGAACCCCTGCCCTAGGTACATAAAGACAAGCCTTTTAATCCTAATATTGAAGAAAGAGGACAAAAAGTGACCAGAGAACTATAGAGGAATAACCTTACTCAGCACGGTATTGAACGAATATTACACTTCATAAACTTAACGAACAACTGGAAAGGAGCGAAAAACAGATGGGATTCCGAAAGAATAGATCAGTCACATACGCTATATTCATTATAAACCAAATCTGCGAAAAGTCGATAGATAATAAGACGCCCACCTTCATGTGTTTCGTAGACTTATCAGAAGCTTTTAATCGCGTAAGGGTGGTAGATGTGATAAGAATTCTTTCCGCAAAGAATGTCTAGCCACCACTAACCAATATCATACAGAAAATATACAGAGAGACATGGACTTGCTTAAAAAAATTGATAAACCCTTAAATATTTGTAGGTTATTTTGCTTAGTCTGCTTAATAATAAAGACTGAGAATAAATAAAATTATAAGATAGGAGATTTATGATAACCTGAATATTTAGATAAGATCTTGTAATTACCATCATTAGTATATTCTAATTATTTAATATTTTATGTAAAAATAATCAGATAAATTCGATTTATGTATGATAAAAATATATAGTCTACACATGTCGACTGTATGATTATAATAAGCTGAATCTTCAGCTTATAATAGTCATGTACGTAAATGGTGATCCTTTCCTAGAAGAAATTGTGAACTCATTTAAATTTAAAAATATGTGGACAAACAGCAATTCAAGAAAATCAACAGTATATTTTGTTTTTATGTTGTTTGGTTTTTTATTTGCAGCGATTGGACCTGCAGGGCATTTATTTTACATAGGTAATAAAATATATGTAAAATTTTTAATTCTATTTATTATTTAAAATTAGTTGCAGATGGTTCTTCGTTTTCCATTTTAGATTTATTTTCTGATTTTACTCCAATACTTTCATGCCTATCAGGAATATTTTATACCACAATGGCTTTTAAAAAACGTTTTGTTTTTAATGAAGTTCTTGTTGAGCTTAGAAACTTTAAACAATTTCCAAAGCCAAGAACGATTGAAGCTTTAAATGCAAAATTTAACAAAATTTCAAAATTTTTCAAATTGTATCTAAAAGTGTCCACGATAACTGCACTAGTATTACCGTGGTTTCAAAAGTGTGAGGAGCATGTTGTTTCCAATTGTGGTTTCATATTAAATACAGTTAGATCTTGTATAAAGTTACATTTATAAAAATAATTAAATTTTATATTTTTAGTATTTATTTGTTGATATTTACTTCTGGCCTGTTAGGCATATTATCTGTGCGTTGCAAATAATTTCTGCATCATTTAATATTCACACAAGTATCAATTTGGTTCTTTTCGTATGTTTCTCATGTGACCTAATTACGAATAGAATAGCTCATTTAACTAACTTGATAAGAAAAATACCATTTTTGAAAATAGGAAAAGCAAGAGGAGAATACTTTAAACATTGCGTTCAATATCATCAAAGCATTATTGGGTTCTTATATTGATTAATTTTTCGGTTTTAAATTTTTAATATCATTTATCATTAAGTTTTAAATGTGACCATAAAATTGTTAATTATTAATTATTTCAGGTTGCAGAAAAAGTGGTCAAAAATTTTGGAATACATAACTTTATATCATGTTGTAGTAACTATCATTATTTTAAGCCTCCTATTTTACCGAGCGGTTTTGGTAAGTTAATTAATTCTTTGCCGTTAAGCTAATTTTATACAGAGAAGTAAAAAATGAACCAACGTGACCTCGTAGTTAGGCACCCCAACTAATACCAGTTGATAAAACTGTTAACGCAATTATTGACATTAGTCCATTAGTTTCTTTATAATTGGCACTATAGTAAAGCATTAAGGGTTTACTAAAAGCAAATCTAATAAACAATAACATACCTTAAATACATAGCTAAAATGCAAATAAATTCTTACTACGAGTAACAACGAACACCAATGATTAAAATATTCATGTAATTGATCATAAATGATAACCAACGTTAAAATAGAAAATGTCGTTTGGGTTGCCTACCTACGCGGTCACGTGGTTACTATTCTTGATGAGTCTGTATAATATGCGGTTAGAAAAAAAACCAAATTTTCTATCGTGATTTGTGAATTGAATGTATCATTTATTTTAATATATTAAAGGATTTTGATTATACGGACATGTTACACCTTTTACCCTACGTAATATATGCACTTTTGACTTCTTCAAGTTGTGAGCACCTAAAGCAACATGTAAATATAAAATATTTCATCAGACAGTATATTTTGCTAATTAAATTTACTATAATAGAGCACCGAATTAAGCCAAGCTATATTTGAATCTGTGCCGTGGGATGGGGATGTTAGGTTGCAAAAGGATATGTATTTAATGATGATAAGATGCAATGCACCTCTTACCATTCCATTAAGTGGTTTTGGTGAAGTTACCCGACCGTTCGTACATTCTGTAAGATACAAATTTGTTTTTATATAATTATTATTATTTTTATTCTTTGCAGATTTTTAAAAAGGTTTATTCGTTTGTAACACTTTTAATTCAGTACAAATAATAAAAATTAGCACCGCACCTATAATAATGTGCTTTTAATTCATCACAATCTTAAAAATCAGTAGTCCCAAACGTAAAACGGAAATGTTATTAGAACTTTTATCTAAAAGCACTTTTTATCTACACATTTGTGAATTTATTTTTCTGGATTTTAATAAATGTACATCATTGCCTTAGGACCAAAGCTTTAAATATATTTAATTTTGTCAGTAAACGAATGATTATTTTGTGACCCTAGTTTTAGCAGTACCCTGTATAAAATTCAAAAATTTTAATTGGTTCTTGCATACTTTGCAGAGTCTAGGCTCTAAAAACTAGACCCTAATAGTCTGGGTTGGCGGTTTTACTTACAATGTAAAAGAAAGTGTAGTAATAGCGAAAATGTTCGAAATCGAGATTTTTGCGGAAATATCCGTAGCTTAGATAACTAAAGTAAACTCTTTGGACACTTCTAGATGCAGAGTATGTGAGTATGTGGTAGTATGTGAAATAGGATAGTGTTGAATAATAGATTAAAATAAAAGCTCCTACTTGCTAGCTACGCCAAACCCATCACCAAATTTTTACTACGGTACGTATTATATTATTATTCTCACCACGTATTCCATTTTTTGTCCTTCCATTACAACGAGTCGCGAAAGAAATACCTTACAAAATGTTGGGTCGCCACTAAAAAATGTTGGAAACCGCGGGGCTAATGTATGGTTTGCGATTAAAATAAAAATAAAAAAAAGTGAAGAATTAGCGAATTCAAAGTTTGAAGCTGTTTATAGAAGTTTTTGGTTTCAATCTTTTGATATTACCGCTACAGTAGCTAGATTCCTTCCCTACGATAACGTACGCTTCTTGCCTTTGTGGATAACCTTTTCGTTTCTTCTGTGTCTATGTCGATTGGTATATCTTCTTCGATTTATTGGATGTCTCGCCATCTACCTCAAAACAGTTGTTATGCATTTTTTTGTTTTTAAATCCAACAAGTTCGTCTTCAGCTTAAAATATTACATCCTTGAATATGTCCCAACTTCGATTGCGTGGTAGATCATCCGCTATAGGGAGAGAAAAAATAATATTTATGGCATAAAACAAATTAATACTTATAATCATTTTTACATTAAGGAAATATACTTTCACATCAAGGCACATAGTTTAAATAAAAGTTGTGTAATATTGAAGAAATTAAGAATGCTTTTCTTACAATTTATTATGTAATAAATTACGGATTGTGTGTGATGAGTAAATTTTTTACAAATACATTCTCTTTGCATATTACATACATACTTATTACAATATAATTATTCTACTTCTATATATTTTCTCATCAAATTATTTTTAACATATCATATTTGGTGTATGTGTGTATACCAATTTTTGGTTTGTATAATTTCTGAAAAACTTTTAAAGATATCACCATATATTTTTATAACGAAATAAAATTATGTGTTGGCAACATCAATTTTTTATTTACGAAGTAAAAGAAAGTATAGTAATCGCGAAAATTTTCAACATCGAGAATTTTGCAGAAATATCCGTTTTCGACTACCATAATTCAGAAGAAATTGTTTTTGAAGTGGTGTCTATCTATGTGTCTGTGTCCTCTCCACAGCTCAGACGGCTAAACTCATCGGCCTGGAAATTAATATTTAAGCTTTTAACAAAAATTGGGAGGTCCCAGTGACTTTTGGCTGAAATCTACTAAGTGGTTAGGTTCTTCGGTTATTTGCAAATTTTCTTAAAAAATATCATGTTTATAGAAAAAAAATAATAGTTCATTAAAATAAATAAAGATGCATGCTACTACTAAAAGTACTCTCACCAGAAAATCTTTTTGTGGGCATCGATAAAACAGTGATTACTGATGTCGAAGTAAACACTACCTCGACCATTACCGTACTTCAGCGAAAACACTGGATGAGCAACGAAACATAACTATGATGAGGTAAGATACCTCTCACGAGAATTCAAAACACGAACAAACCGGAAAACTTGGAAAAAAGTGACCAAAACGCGTTTGCAATTTTTCTTGTTATTCTGTACGATTATAAAATAAATATCGTTGTGATTAGGTGAGTGCTACAATAAACCGTTAAAGAAAACACTAAGTAATCAACAATGCAACGATAGGGTCATATGGGGTGAAGTCAGGGTTACAAATGCTCGTACAAGGTCGGGAAAAAAGCTAGTATTTAATAACATTTAAAGCTTGAATAAATGACCTATGTACATGTGACTGTAATATAATTTTAAAACGATTAAAATATCATAAATAAAAATGTCAAAGGTATACAATTAAAAATAAAGCAATAACAATGAAAATTGGCAACAGATTTTTAAGTACCGCAATGTCGTTTCCACGGCCTAGAAAATAATTCTTTACAAAAAAAAAACAGCTCGCATATTACTAAGTTTTAATTTTAATTATTATTTTTTCTAAGCCAAAAATAATAAAAACTTAATTATTAACATCCGCCGTTCACTTGCTTGAATAGTTGCTGCTGTAATTAAATTTTAATTTTAAATTTCAATCACGATTTTTATTATTAGACGTAAATTGGTGAGATTTTTTACAATAATTTTTTACTAATAAAGTGGATAGTTTTTTTAGTATCCTAATTTACTTTCTAAATTCATTAAACAGCTACAACTTCCGATTTAGTGCGAACTTCAACAACAAACATAACTGTAAGTGAGGTTCTAACAAAATATTCCCAAAAATTTCTTAATTGTGCATAAAACTTAAGCATCAATGGACAACAAAATTACGCCCACATCAAGACCCCCAAAGAAGTTGAAATTTATCAACAAGACACTCAAAAATAATAAATCGACGACTCAACAACCTGGCTTAATAAGAGTTGAATGCCCGAAAAGCAACTGAAAGTTAATATTGAAAATACATTTTTTAGAAAATATAACAAATATGTATATCAATGGACTAAAATAACTCATCTACTGCCTATAGACTATAGAAATAGAGGATAGCAAAGCAGACGTGAACAAAAATTGCAGAATATTACGACCAACTGCCTATAAGATTTTATCTTTGAATGGTTGTTATGGCGATCGAGTAACGTTCAAGAATTTAGTGCTGGCAGGTCATGCTTCAAACAAATATTTAAACTGAAACAAACTATAAGAGAAAAAACCATACGTAACAAAGTATATCAACCTCGAGAAAGTATATAAATCTGTCGACAGATAAACAATATTTTGGACCTCTGGATAATTCCAGATTGTAGCCAAAACAATTAAAATCCTCAGAGACACACTCATGCATACAACGATCAGAGTTAAGATCCTGGGCGAATTATCGGAACAACGTGTAGCAAATACAGAAGACAAGCAAGGAGATGGAGTAGCTACAACCCTTTAGTATGCTAGAAAATGTATTTTGAGAAAAACAAATGAACCGTCATAAAGAGGTATCCCCAATATCACAAAGTTAGGACGTAAACAACAAAAAACACCAGTAAAGTGCCTTTGCTGATAATATGGCGGTTTTGACTGACATCTTTGGGAAAGCTAAAGTATATCTTAAAACATTAAAAGAAATAGTAGAAAAGCATGACTACAAATCTTCTTAGAGAAAACAAAACCATTTCTTCTCGGTATTTAAATTATTTGGTCTTAATTGTTGTTTTAATTTTGGGAGGGGAGGCGGTTGTTCTTGATATAGTCAATCAAGGATGCACCCAAGAAACTTACACCAAATACGGCGTCATCCACAAGGCCCAAATTTAAATATCATCCAAAATATCAGCCGTGACATCGCCTCCTACATGAGGTTGCTTGAAGCTACACCAGCCATTTTAGCCCACCAACAAAATAAGGATGGCATAATTTATTAAACATTTATTAGAAATTTATTTCGGAAATAAAAAATTTATTAGCTTACACTTAAAC
>JARJDX010092394.1:0-10834 GCA_030264735.1 Gymnusa sp. GC000175
AAAAAATACAAGCAACAAATTTTCGAAAACAACATATTCACTTACCAAACAGCTTGTGGTGGCAAAAACCAAAACGGCCAAAATTATCACCCTCATTATAATCAAATTGGTGCTTCGTGAAAGGTACGACACGATTTGTTGATTTTAAAATTTCGGGTCTCGTTTATATCGCTCAATCCGGCGCCATTGATTTCTAATAATATTATGTTTTCTGGATAAAATAACATATTTTAAAATTCATGAATAAAAAATTAACAAAAGATGAGCAAGGTTATGGGGGCTTTGTGAAACAAAATGTTCACGCTCCGGATTTAGCAATATATAAAAAATATATAAAAAAAAAACGCGATCGAGTCACAACCGAGTGCATCTACATTGAACAGTTTCATGGTCGCAAAAAAAATTTGATGGGAATGAAATCGTTAGACCATCCGCGCAATGTTTTTTTTTCGTTAATATTTCTTTTGTGTTTCCTTATTCTTTTTTTTTGTGGCATTTTTTTGTAAATTGGTTTTTTGTTTCTTATTTTTTAAATCATTGTTCTTTTGTTTTACGTTCTAAATTAATCTTTCTTAATTTTTTCGTCGTTCTGTTGTTCCTTGTTTTGCGTGTCTCGTTCTTTTATTCCTAGCTTTGTCGACCCTTGTTCCTCATTCTTTCGGTTTTTGATCTTTTGTTCTTTGTTTCTGTAGTCATCGTTTATTCTTTTGTTCGTTTTTTTTTTCTAGCAATACCAATGAGCCAATGAATTACGGTACGAAAATTTGAAGCAAATCTAACATTAAACCATAATGCAATTTTATTTTTTATTTGTTTATTTTAATTATAAATATAAAATTACAAAATAAATTAATCACAAAAAGTTAAAATATTTATATCTCGCCATCTCTCTCTCTGCTCTAATATTGATAAAATGTATCCCCATGTATGTACACGAAATAATTGCAAATTAAACGTTATTAGTTTGTTTATATCATGAACTGGTACCAATTATGATTTCATTTGAAAAAATTCAATAACCGTGACGGATATGTTTCATATCAAAATTAATCAAATTATTTCACAATTTGTCGTTGCCATTAAAATCCTCCCGCATGCTCCAATGAAACATTTCTGCATTTATAAAAAGCTTGTGTACATAAAAAATATGTAACAATAGTCAGGTAAACTTATAAATAACAACCCGCTATGATAGCGATTCAATTTTTTATTTTGGTTAATCTCGTCATTTTTATTAAGGTAATAATAATAATATTTTTACGAATAATGAGATTTCTTCATTTGTTTGTTCCTCTTTTCTTATGGTTTTTTTGTGTTTTAGTTTCTTAGTATTTTAGTTCTTTGGTATTTTAATTTCTTGGTACTTTTATTTAGTACCCAAGTACTTTAGTTCCCTCTTATTTTTGTTCCTTAGTATTTTAGTTTATTGTACTTGGTATTTTAGTTCTTTGGTCCCTAAGTACATTAGTTCTATTGTTTCTTCGTTCTTTTAGTTCTTGTGTTAGTTGATTACTTAATTAGTTCCCTCGTACTTCAATTCCTTAGTGTCCAGTTCCATAGTATTTAAGTTATTCCTCTATTCTTTAGTTTTTATTTTTGTTTTAGTGCGAATCGTTTTTTAAAGATGATCCAAACTTAAAAAAAATCAAAGAGGCTTGTGCCAAAGAAACAAACATAACCTCAGAGTTAATCACAAAAATTGACACCGTGGACAGTGACGATTCAAAGTACTCGGAATTATTCAAAGACCGAAAAGCCAAGTGTTACGTGAGCTGTGTATTGGAAAAAAGCGATTTTGCCAAGAACGGTCCTCCCACTTTTGAAAATTTAAAGAAATTCCTCAACTTTAACAACGCTGAAAGTCTTGTCCAAATCATCAAACGTTGCTGGGACCAGAAAAAAAATGACGGCGACAAGTGCGATGCCAACTTTTCACTTCACAAATGCATTATGGACGGAAGTAAAAAAACTTTAAAAGCTTCAAACAATGACAGGGAAAATGAAAATAAGGGAAATGGTAATAAGGAAAATAAAGGTAACGGAAATAACAAAAAAGAACATCATGGTATGGAAAATGATGATAAAAGAAATAATAATAATAATAATAAAGGAAATGATGATGTGGGAAATAATAATAAAACAATTGATGACAACGTACGGGGCAGCAAAGAAAGTTATAATAAAGAAAATGACAGTAATGATGGTAAAGAAAATCGTAGTAAAGGAAATGACAGTGTAAAAAATGACAGTAAACGCGATGAAAAGGAAAATTTTAATAACAAAACTGAAAAAGTTCAAGGCGGCGGCAACACAGAAAAAATCAATGATGGCAATGAAAATACCTCAAATAAAGACGCTCATTTTGACGAAAAACAAATGAACAAATCAAGTCATACTCATGAAGATTATAAAAATAACGTTGCCAATATTGTAAACGAAAATGGCGATCAAAACAGCAAAAATATTAATGACTCTGACAGTTCAGGAAATAGTATTGGCAATGAAAAGATGCCAAAAAGAAATGACGACAAAAATATGCCAAAAACAAATAATGGCATGATAAATGTCGAAAACGGTACAGATGGTGTATTAAATGACGATCAAAATTATAATAGAAAAATTGCTACAGATACGTATAAAACAAATGACAGCCAAATCAATGATCAAAAAACCATGACCAATACGAATAAAACAAATGACAATCAAAATGGTGATCCAAAAACTGAAGCTAATATGAATAAAACCAATCAAAGCGACGATCCGAAAACTGAGGCTAATATAAAGAAAACAAGAGAGAATCAAAATGGTAATTCAAAAACTGAGGTGAATAAAACAAATAACGATGAAAATGGAGATGCAAAACCCGAGGCAAGCACGAGTAAAACAAATGACAGCGAGAATCTCGATATGGCTTTTGACAATCAAAATTATACCAAGACAAACGTTAACAACAAAAACGATCAAAAAAGTTTTAGTCAAAGCAATAGCACGATGGATGGAAATGAAACGGGCAAAAACAACGGTACAAAAATGAAAAATCAAAATGGTATGGAAAATGTAAATGGTGGTACTGACAATATCAACTTATCTAGTGAGGACTTGATGGATGTTAAATCTATAGATGGAAGCAGTGGAAATAATACGAATAGGAACAAAAGATTTTATTGAGGTTTTGGACGATTTTTGGATAAAATTTGAAAAACTAATTGAGTTTTAAATTTTTTTTTTAGTTGTTTAGTTCTTTAGTAAAGAATTAATGTATTAAGGAAAGGGTGGGTTTCTTGATTTTATTCGTTTCTTTATTACTTTATTCCTTTGTACCTTCTTTGCTTTCTTTGTTTTTTTCATTTCTTCGGTCTCTAGTCTTTTACTTTCTTAGTTTTTAAGCCCTGATATTTTGTTCGTTGCTTGATTTCTTTCTTTATTATTTTCATCGTTTTTTGAGTCTTAATCCTAACTTGATTCCTTTCTTTAGACCTTTCTTTATTTTCTTCTACATTTCTTTCATTACTCCTTTTCTATTTCCTCCTTCATTTCTTTTTTAAATATTTTCTTGCTTCTTCTTTAAATCCTTAATTTCGTTCGTTTCTTTTCTGCTTCGTTTTTTTTTTCATTCTTCTCTTTATTCTCATCTTTATTTCTTCCTTCGTTTCCTTCTCCATTTTTTTTCACATTTCTTTCCTTTTGGTCTTTCTTCATTCTTTTCTTCATTTTCATTTTTCCCTTTTAATTTATCCTTTATTGCTTTTTCTTCTTCCTTTTTTTATTTCTTTCTTTCTTTCTTCTTTCTTGATTTCTATCCTTTTTTGCTTTTTTTATTCCCTTTGTTCTTTTATATCTTTTATCATATAACTATAATTGTTGTTATGTTTTTAATTAAAATTAGTATTTATTTTGTTCCTTTTCCTATTTTACATTGCCTACTGTTTTTTTGTTTGTTTTTCTTTCCATGTTATTTTGTTTTTTTCTGAAATATAATTTTTCGGTATTTTAATTTTTTTATTTCTTGTTATTTTTTCTAACAACCTAAACTGCCACTGATAAACAATAAGGAAATTAAAGCACTTTTAGCGCTGCAACACAGTGACCACTCGTTGAAGACATAATTTGTGTCAAACGCTCTTAGCGCTGTACCACAGTGAGTGACTATTATTGGCGATTCAAATTAATTTTTCCCGCCATATTTTATTGCACATGGTACGTAAAATAAGGTTATGTCGGATTATAATAATAGTAACCCGATGTTTTTTGTGTATTTTTCTGTGGCCGGGCCGTTTTCTCAGTGTTTTCGTATATTTGGTGAATTTGTAAATATCGTTTAAATATATGTAAACACTTATAAAAAAAATTAAGTACCCACCATGGAGTGGTACATTTTTCCCCGCTAGAGGGCGTACCGCTTAGCTTGAATGGCGTAGCAGCGCTTTATAAGAGGTTGTTAATGTTTGTTTGCGTTGTAATAACGATGTAAAATATGTCGATACAGTTTACATTGGTAATGGTGACGACTTACATTCAGCGATACAAATCTTCTGTTATTAAGCGCTTTTATTTAGCGCTTAAGCGTTTTTTGTTTCCTGAATACACCCAATGAGAAGAGCCACCAATTAACAACGATGAGTGCTAATAATTAGCAACGAGGAGGTCCATTAATTACAACAAGAATAGCCAATAATTAGCAACGAGAAGTGGCACTAATTAGTAATATGAAGTGTCAATAATTATTATCAAAAAGGGCGCTAATTAGCAACGAAATTAACAACCAATTAACAACGATAAGTGCCACTAATTAGCAACGAGGAGGTTCATTAATTATCAACAAGAATAGCCAATAATTAGCAACGAGAAGCGGCACCAATTAAAAAGAAGATGAGTCACTAATTATTATCAAGAAGAGTGCTAATTAGCAACGAAATTAATAACCAATTAACAACGATAAGTTTCACTAATTAGCAACGAGGAGGTTCATTAATTATCAACAAGAATAGCCAATAGTTAGCAACGAGAAGCGGCACCAATTAATAAGAAAATGAGTCACTAATTATCATCAAGAAGGGCGCTAATTAGCAATGAAAAAAAAACAACTAATAATCAATAAAAAGTTCTGCTAATTATAAAGATTGAGGCTCTTTAATTAGCAACGTGGAGAGCAACTAATTAAAACGGGGAGCACCAATAGTTAGCAACGAGAAGGGCCACTAATTAGCAAGAAGAAGCGTAACTGTTAACCAACGAAATTGACCACAAGTTAGCAACTAGAAGAGCCACTAATTAGCAATGAAAAAATTCGTGTATTAATAACAACGAAAAAAGCTACAATTAGCAACTTGAAGGGCCACTCATTATCAACAGGAAGTGCCGTTGATTAACAACAAGAAGGCCTGTTAATTAACAATGAGGTCCAGTGACCATCGTCACATCTTATCCCAACGAAAAGCGAATTTAAACACGCAAATCGTATATTTAAATTAGGCAAATCTCAAACACCAACAGCTGTAATGTAAATCTATTTCCACATGTGGTGAATTTTCTATTTTAATCTAAAAATGCGCACGCACTTTTCCTTCAACTGAAAATTTACCCGCATTGTGAAGAATTTGAGCAAAATTCGTTTACGCACGTGTCGTTTCTTACTTGCCAATCTCTCAATTTAAAACCAGAAAGTAAACTTCGATGAAATTTTTTAATTAAAGGTCCCAATTAGTTGAAACGTGTATTTCACAATGTTCAAAAGTTGCAGCAGTTTTAAAGAACCAACGGAATCTATAATTCACACCAATAAAAAAGATTGGTAAGTTGTAAAGTTTTTAGTTTGAAGACAAGATGGCGACTTGAGATTTTTATTTTGTTAATTTCTATGTTTATTTGTTTTTTTTTTGTTTTTCTGCGTTTTTTGTTGCTACGTTCCTTTCTTCTTCATCTTCCTCCTTTTTTCCTTCTTTTTTGTTTACGTTTGTAAAAATCGTTAGTTCTATAGTTTTCTTTGTGTGTTTCGTTCTTTTGTTTCATTTTTTGTTTCCCGCTCTTTAATTTTTTTTTGTTTGTTCATTTTTTCTTATCTTCTTTCTTTATTTCGTATTTCCGATCGATAGAATTAACGAAGTAAAGGGGAGGGGTGCTTTGCTTTATTCTCCTTTCGTGCTTTGTTGTTTCTTTGTTGATTCGTTCCTCCCTTCATATTTATATTTTTTATTGTGTACTTTATTAATTTCTTAATTTTTTACCACTTGAGTGTTCCCTTCTTTCTTCCTTCTGTTTAATCGTTTCTTCGACCCTTATTTCTTCCTTCTTTTCTTTTTTTCCTGATTCCTTCTTTGTCCCCTTTTACTACCTTTTTTATTACCTTTTTCATTTCTTTCTTTATTTCTTCCTTTATTTAATCCTTCCTTTGTTTGTACTTTTTTGATTTCTTTCTTTATTTCCTTCACATTTCCTCTTTAATTTTTTCCTACATTATTTCCTTCATTTCTTCCTTCATTCCTTTCTTTGATCCTTCCTTTATTGCATCCTTTATTCCTTCCATTATATCTTTCTTTATTTCTTTCGCCTTCTTGTGCTTTTAACCCTCATTTCTTCCTTCCTTCCTTCATACTTTTATTTTTTACTGTATTAATTCCTTATTTTTTATTTGTCGCTTGTGTGGTCCTGTTTGTACTTTTATTTCTTATCCTCCTAGTTTTTGTTCTTCTTCTTCTTCTTCGCTTTTACATTTAATCACATCTATGGGAATATGGCAAATTGGCTTATAAATCGTAAAAAGTCTAAAATTTCGCTTTTTTAGCGAAAATCCCATAATCAACAAACAACACCTATGTCCGGAAATCACGTCACAAGAAGAAGATGGCATCGTTAGACATCATTTGTATGTATTTACTTCTTCTTAAAAAAAAAATTATTGACACTTATAGAACGGCGACGAACTCTCTAGACCTAAAGTAACACTTGCACGCAAAACACCATAATTAACACGGCATGACCTCGAGGTCGATAGGGATAAAATCCTAACAATTATAATAATAACTAACAATTCTGCTATATAATGATCTAGTTACCTTTTTGATATAATTGTTGCATCACTTTCGGTTATTTTTGGGTTTAGTACAAAATCTTATTTTTTATAGGCTCTGATGATGATTTTTTTGCAGATTGCTTTCTGAAAACTTTGGTCCCGCTGAGCAAGGAAAATGTGAATCAGCTTTACAACATTTCAAAACCTTTATTTTAGTCATAATTTGGATCATTTGTAGCTGCACTTTAATACTTAAAAATGAAAGCATTCATGGCACACATCTCCTGAGCATTCCTGCAAATTCGAGTAAAGGTTAATGAATTTGATATAATTTTTTATTAAATTTATATTTTAACTCTTCGGTTTCCTCTTCCTCCAAAATTTTTTTTCCGCTTCCTTTAGAAACCTCTTCTTCCTGTTTCTCTAAGAACCGCTTCTTGCTCTTTCTCTATGAACGTCTTCTTTCGCTTCCATCATAAATCAGTTCTTCCGCTTGCATCAGGAACCAGTTCTTCCTCTTTCTTCAGACAAAACTTCTTCCCTTTTCTCCAGGAACCTGTCTTCATTTTTTATCACATTCCTCCTTTATTTACGCTTAATCTTCGTCCTTTTTTCCTTCTACATCTTCCTCCTTTACCTTTCTTCTTTCTTCCTTCCCTATTTACTACTTTCTTCCTTCGACATCTCCCTCCTTTCTTCCTCTTCATTTTTCTTCTTTATCTTTATCCTTCTTGTTTTTACTTCATTCACCTCTCTCTCTCTCTCTCTTTTCTCCTTTTTTCTCTTTTTTCCCTTTTCTCCATTATTTCTCATCCTTTTTCTCTTCTTCTTTTTCCCAATTCATTATTTTATTTCTTTTTGTAAACAAGCTCGCTTTCTTCTTCTCCAATTAAAAAAAATATAGACGATTAATATGTTTCATAAAGTTTATGCAAAATTTTGTGTTCAGGTTATATTATACCAGAGCCAGGAATCAACGAAAAAATTATGATAAGTGTTGGGGGCCCCTTTATTCCATCTCATTATGCATATGCAAATCATTCAACGCAAACGATGGACGTCTGGGTTCAGCTGATTAAAACTTCTTATAGACCCAAAGACGTTTCCAATCTCAAAGCCTCCGATATTTTTGAAGTTAAGGTAATTTTCACTAACAAACAACAACGCATCCACAGTCTCCTCTTTTTTTCGTGTTTTTCTTTTTATTTAGAATATTTCTGAAGTTTGGAAAGTGCCTACGGTTTCCCAAACTTTAATTGGAACAGTGCCCGAAGTGATCAACAAAAAACTTTACCAACTCTATAACCTCACAGATTGCAAAAACTACTCGCACTATTTCTTACAAATCAAATTCAAGACTAACACGCAAGACAGTTTTCCAATTTCGCTATCTTACAATGTTCAACCTATCAACGAAGATTACGGAATAATTTACGCAGCGGCCCTTTTATTGTTTTTGTATATCCTAATGGTGTTCGAAGTAAGTCGAAAATATTACTTGGTGTTTTTGACGTTCTGTACAATACTTGTTGATATTGCGAAGACTTTGGATGTTTTTAGAGTTGCTCAATTATTTTTTATACAGGTAGTGCACAGATCTCTAGCAGCAATGTTGGTTAGCACAATGGCCATTGCAATCTTGGCCTTCTTTAACGACCGTCCAAGCATGTCCGAAATAGTTTCCTGGATCGATATAGAAACCGTCTTGTTATTATTTTCCATGATGACCATGGTCTCCATCATGACGGAAACAGGAATTTTTGATTATATGTCCGTGGCTACGTTTAAGGTAATAAAACGTTTATGCATTAACCTAAATGTTGTCTTCTTTCTGATTTATTCCTAATCTCCTAATTTCAAGTGTTTTTTTTTCTTCTAGTCCTCTATCTTGCTATCGAATCTTTTCCTTTGAAACGTTTTCAACAAGCAAATTAATTTCAGATAACTGGAGGAAAAATTTGGCCTTTAATCAACACGCTTTGCATCTTCACCGCTTTGTTGTCATGTTTTTTGGACAACGTTACAACAGCACTTTTGATGACACCAGTTACCATCAGGTAAATTATTGTGTTCATTATCTATTGACTGAATGATGATCTTCAACGTTGTAAACTTTGTGAGATTTTAACCTTAAAAGTTGTGAATTGTTTAATTGTTTTGTCTTTAAAAGTTGTGAATTGTGTGTGATAATTTTCAATCTTTAAAGTTGTTCATGTTTTCCTGTCGAATAGGTTGTGCGAAATGATGAAACTTAATCCGGTTCCCGTTCTCATCAACATGATCGTGTACTCCAACATCGGAGGAGCGTTAACACCAATTGGAGATCCTCCAAACGTCATTATAGCTTCCAATCCAGAAGTTTTGAAAGCGGTAAAATTTCCGAACGTAAAACTCTCAACAAATTTCCACCGTTAACATTTTAGGGCATTACGTTCTCCATATTCACGCTTCATATGAGCATCGGCGTCTTCTTATCCCTCGTAGTTGTGCACTTACAGCTTCGCTACATCATCTATCGGGACATCAACAGCTTGCGCATCAACGATCCCAAACACGTCCAAGGTATAGTTTTCGTAATATTTGCAATTTTTTGTATTAACTCGTTAACAGGATTGAAACGGGAGATCGCCGTCTTGGAACGAGTTACTGCGTCTATAGGTAGTTACAGTCAAGACGAGGAAGCCGTCAAGCATTCCCTAAAGAAACGGACGTGCAGACTATTGGGAAAATTGAAAACCGAAACTGATGGTCAAAAAAGTTTTTCGAAGGAGTTGTTTCCGATGAATATCAAGGATCTTGAGGATCAGGTTAACTTATTATCCGCATCCTTTTTGTTTTCTGCTTTTTCTTACTTCTCTCTTTGTTATTTTTTTATTTCCTTTCTCTTCGCCTTTATGTTCTCTTCCTTCACTTTATCCTCTTTTTCTTATTTTCTCCTTTGTTCTTTTTTATGTATCTTATCTTTTTTCTTCTTCAATAATTACATTTTGTTTTTGTAATGTCTAGTATCCAATCAAAGACAAAGTTTTGTTGATCAAGTGCGCATTTACTCTGTTCTTCGTGGTGACCTGTTTTTTTATGCAGAGCATTCCAGCGTTCAGTAAGCTAAACGCATTTTATTTTCAAAAATGTTGATGATTTTTTGGTTTTTGAAATTTTATAGGTAAACTAGGTTTGGGTTGGACGGCCCTTTTGGGAGCCCTTCTGGTTCTGATAATTTCCGAACGTGATGATATCGAAGCAATTTTGACCCGAGTAGAATGGTCCACCCTCCTTTTCTTCGCGGCTCTCTTCATTTTAATGGAGGTAATACATCGAATTTTTTTTACTTAAAAATTATTACTACATCGAATTTTTATCGTTTTGAATGTTTATTGCGTCGAATATTTTATCACTTGAAATTTTTTCTTAGGCTTTATCTAGATTGGGTTTAATCGACTGGATCGGCCAACAAACTTTGAGAGTCATCACGTTCGCCGGTCCCGAATCCCGTCTTTGCGTTACAATCGTCCTGATAATGTGGGTGTCGGCGATTGCATCCGCTTTTGTCGACAATATTCCGCTCACGACGATGATGATCCGCATAGCCGTCAGTTTAGCCAACAGTCAAGAGCTGAATCTACCTTTACAACCCCTGGTTTGGGCCTTATCATTCGGAGCATGTCTAGGAGGTACGCACGAAAAAAATCATAAACTTATTTCACCGCGTTTTATTTTATAACATAGGCAACTTATCTTACATCAACGTGAGTTGATTGCCGCGTTTGATTACAATTTAATTAAAAAAAAAATTTATTCTCAATGTTGAAATTAACTAAGGAAGAA
>JARJDX010092405.1:0-11641 GCA_030264735.1 Gymnusa sp. GC000175
TTTTGCCCTGGATTATTAGTTGCAGAATTTTGTATTTGGCTTCTCTCATGACGTGTCCCAGATATTCTAGTTTTCGTTTCTGGGTTGTGAAGATCTGTTCCTTTTCCTTGTCGACCCTTTGTAGCACTTCTTTGTTGGTGATTTTAGCCGTATATGAAAACTTGCGAAATCGTGGGTGTAACCACACCTCAAAGACCTCAATCTTCTTGGTATTTTGCTGTTTTAGTGTCCATGCCTCCGCTCCGTAAAGTAGCATTGCTAGGAAGTTGCATCGCGTGGTGCGTATTCTTGTTTCTAATTTTAGTTTTTTGTTTGTAAGTAGTGGTTTCATTTTTATGAAGGCGGCTCTTACAATTTCTATTTGTCTGTTGATTTCTGTGGTGTGGTTGTTGTCTTCATTAATTATTGTGAATAGGTACTGGTATTGGTGTACTCGTTCTATTGTAGTGTTGTTAATTATGAGTGCTTGATTGGCGTTTGCTCTCACCTAGTTAGTTTGCCAAAATTTTTCATCTGATTAGAATATTTTTAGAAATATACTTATAGTAATATTGGGTGTACTCCCTGCACGATTTTCTATGGTGGATGCTTTATGTACTGTAGTTTAGGTTGTTTTGAAATCAAAATATCCAAGAAGAGCAAAGAGGCTCGTAACCTCTTTTTTATTTGCAATGTTTTTATTCTTCTGAATATTATTTAGATGATAAAAAATATCTCAAAACAATGTTGTCCTATGGTTGGATAAAAAATATCTTATCACCATTTCCAACTTTTATTAGATCTTCCTCTCCTCCTCTTTATAGATGTTCACATAGGTATTTGCTTCTGTAATCTGCTGGAACTCATCCTTTGTACGTGATCGTATCTTATCAGCGCTTCAGTTTCCATTTAATTCACTATGGTACCTTCCATTATATACCTTATCCTGGAATTTGGTATTTTATCCATTCTTGATCTTTCAAATGATCTTCTACAGAAATCTGTATCTGTTATTATTATATTTTTATTTTCCAAACTTCACTTTCGTATGTTAATATACTTTGCAGGATTTTGTTGAATTGTCATTCTATCCTCTAAAACGGTGGTTTGTTATTTTCTCTCAACACCTCAACACATATACGTTATGTTTTTTGACATGTGCGTTTTCACTTCATTTTTCGAATTTTTCCATTGGCTTCCTGTCATATGACTTAGATCTTTATGGTCTTCGGTTATTACTGTTAGGTCATCTAAGAAGCAAAATGTGTGGGCCCACGTATACAAAAACTATCCATACATTTTAAATCACGAAAAGACTTTATTAGTTTAATTCGAAACCCGTGCAGTAGTGTACACTTCTTATGAAACTCGTTTATATCGCCAGTTTAGGATAAAAATATGGAAAATAGGAGCAAATCATCGTTCTGCTGTCAGACAACTTAGAAATAAGTGCTGAGAACTCATCAGGAAAAGCATAATATCAAAAAGGTTGAGAATAGGCTAACTAATGTAATATTGCAAAGACATTCTGTCAAAAAAAAGGTTAAAGATGACTTTCCTGAAACCTCCTTTATAATAAAGGGGCAGGTACAAGGTAGACATTTCCAACAGAATTTGTAGTAACTTTTATCAATAATTTTTCTATTAAACGTTAGATTTTTGTACTTTAAGTACGCATGTGCAGATAATATAATTAAAATAACTATTTAAACATTTTAAATTTATTTTTGGTATTGTCCCTTTTTCTTAGGTTGCCTATTAATTCTGGATATCGGCCATTATTCTGGCTATTAGAATTTTGTTCACGGCAGCACAGAAAAGGTCGGTTTTTTGTTGTAGCGAACCATGTTCTAAAGTTTTTCATCTATGAATTTCCTCCTCGATCTAGACCCCGTTTTCCTGGGAAATTTCCTTGTAGTATTCTTTGCAGCAGGCCACATCTTCTCTCGTTTTTCATCACGTGTAGTCAATACTTTATTTTCCATGTTGCAAGTACCCTTATTTTCACAAACCAATTATTTACTAAGAAATTATTTATTTATTAAGATATGAATCTTTAAAATGAGTTTTTTATTATTAAAAATTAAATTTATAATTTTGAGAATAAAATTCATCAGATGATAATAGAAAATAATCACATCTATGTAGGTTATGGTTTTTTCTAATATTGATAATTCAATAGAATTAAAGGTTTGGCAAATTTAAATAACCCATGCCAAAGAAATTTCTTATTATATATCCACACAAATTGAAATTAATTTCTACTTAATTTATGCGCAGCTCATGCCATTTTTCATTGTTCTCATCACGAGAAATAATTATAATCACGAATATACCTATGTAATAAACTTAATTAATAAATAATTAATTACGTTTGATTAATTAAGGTGCATTATGATTTTTTAGATAATATAAAATGCATGTGGAAAAATGTAAAATAACACGGTAACATTTTTTATAACCAACGTTTTTTAATAGATGTAATAAATAACTTTCGCAATTAAATAATTTCCATTCTTCGCGATTTTTAAAGATTTTTATAGCGCAAAACGGATTTTTTTCCGTTGACAGCGCACGCTTCTATTAAATTTGCATGTGTGAAAGTTTTCATTACTTTTACTTTACTTTTAATGAATTAAGTGAACACTGGCGGATTCAGCGAGAACAATAAATAATTAACGTCTAAGAAACTAACAAACAACAAAAATTATTGTTGGAACAATGAAGGCTCAGATGTATGCAAATTTTTTTTAAGCGGGTTATGGTCGGACACTGTATTTCTTTTCACGGTTTTAAAATAGAAGGCCAGATGAAGATAATGCTAGCTCTCTTCGGTGGGCACTTTAAGATTTTACTTAATAAGACAACAAAAGAACTTTTTATGTTTTTGTAAAGTTGTGTAATTATTTGAAATTTACATGGGGCGTGAAAATTATTCAAAATGTTAATTTATTTAGGTATATAGCTAGGTGTGCTTTTAATATTAAATTAGGACCTATAACTGTAAATTTAACAAAAAATGATTAATTTGCGTGCCAAATTTGTTGTCACATATAAACTAACTGCATCATTAAATTATTTATAAATTACATTTTACATTTTTATTATATTAATTATGCCAAATCATGATTATGTTAGTTCTTGGGTCAGTTGGAACGAAAGTGGAAAATTCCGTGTATAGATCCTACAAATAAATTTGTACCATTATCTACTTTGTTAATTACGTAAAAAGTTACTTATTTTTACCCAACAAGAAATTGAGCTAAAAAAATAGTTTGACTCGGAAAAATTGTGTATAACTCCGGTATACCGGATAAATATGGTCTTCGTTTATAATTTTTTAATAGGAATAACAAAACAAATAAATTGGATTACAACAGGATTTTTTATTCATAAACTTGTGTTCAGTACCGGAGTTTGGCGCTTTTTCTCATCTCATCCTGTAAATTTAAATTCCTTTAAATTCTGTGTAAAAACATGTAAATTTTCAAATAATTTAGATGATGAGTGCTGGTGCTATGAATACTTTGCTACTTTTTCTTAAATATTTTAATTACCTTTTAACAAGAAACTACGTTAAACGACTTCTTTGATTCTGATTAAAAACACATAAACTTTCTTAACAGGATTTCAACCTTTACATGTGATTTGCAAAAAAGGATAGAAATTACAAATGAATCCCCTCTAAAGCATGCTAAGTAGTAGAATATATGATTAAAATAAGTAGCTATTAGCTACTAAATATGCATAATGAAAACGGCCTTGTTATCGTTTATGCATTAATCGATGCATACGAAAGGGGGCCGGTAGCAATTAAACTTGATATCAATTCATTATTTATTGTGAACGCGAGCATTAGAAATTTCTTCACTTTTCTCTCAACTTTTTATAATGAAATTATTTGAATGAGATTAACGCATCCTGCTTAAACAAATATCCGCTGTCTGAACAATAACAAACAATGCTTTCATCCATTTCCTTTCTTTTGATGATGGTAAACGTACAATTTGCTTTAATTGGTACTTGGAATTGAATTACCTATAATTTTTTAAGAAAATAATTTAATCAGAGATTTTAAATAAAAGCAAAGATTTGTTTATGTGCTTAAATTAAAAGAAAATAAATGGATTAATTAAAAAAATTAAAAAAATAGTTATGTAATTGCCGTAATTGAATAAAATTCGCACAAAATAATTATATACCACTTGATGGAATAATTAAAGAAATTCGCAAAATCTTTTAAGAGTCTTTGAGGTAAGGGTTGCAAATTCTAAATATAATTTCATCCAACAAAATATTCAATTGATACTTTATGTAAAATGCCGAGGAATGTACAAGAATCTTAAACAACTCTCAAACTGGGATTCGGCAAAATCAAAAATTACAAAATACACCAAATTTAAACATTAATTTTGCCAACTTTTTATAGTACACAATTTCAAACTGTTATTCTCAAACTGAAATAAACTGGCACAATTTAACCCCCTATTAAATACACGATGTAAAACTAGTAAAATTTTCCAAAAATCTTCAAAGGCTTTTGAGGTATGAATAGCCAAAATAAAAATTTGTGAAATACACAAAATCCGAAAAATAGTTTTTTATTCACCATTTCAAGCTGCTATTGAACAAAATTTGTGCAAAATATTTTTGATTTAATACTTTATGTAAATATTAAAGAAGTGTGCAAAAATTTTAAACAAAATTTAAGGTTTTAAGTCGACAAAGTGCAGAAATGCACAAAATTTGAAAAATAATTTTGCGAATAGAGCAAAATGTGCATTAAAAGTTTCTGATTTAATACTTTATGTAAATTTTAATTTTTACCTTTTTCTGCATACAATAATTAAAATTACTTTTATTCTACCATTTTCCCAAAAAAAATTGGTAAAAGTATTTAAATTCCGTTTTAGTTTAGTCTTTATATTGTTATACAATTCACAAAAATTGTGTGCACAAATTATCCAGTTGTAAAGTTGCAGGTTCAATGCACCAAACAAAACGCGCGGTACTTTAATCGCGTTACTTTACCACGTGCTTACAGGTGAGCGTTTACCAGCAGCCTATCCGCATACCTGATCTACAAGAACTGGAGGAGAATTTGCGCTCGGTGAAAGACTAACAACAAATGAGAAGAGCGGTGGGATATTTACAATAGCAAATTCTGCATTTCAGTTTTTTACCAAATTTATTTTTAATTTTTTTGTTTGTTAATTAGAAATTGATAACTAAAAAATTTATTATTAAATGATATTATGAATCTACAACTAACAATTTTTCTAATCAGTTAATTAAAAGGGTACAAAACCCTTTGAACAACCATTCAAAATGATAAGTATATACATGTAAATTAATAAACAACATTAATGGTTCAAAATAATATTATGTAAATCAATTTCTCAATATAATCAAATAGATGATTGTATTTTGGTTTTAAATAGGACCTCTTATACTATTAGAGCTAAAAGTCTTATTGGATAGAGATTGAGCGTAAATTAAATTGCGTAAAACCTAATAACAGCATGACAAGTAGATTTTGCAAGATTTACAATTTCAAATGGTAGTACTTAAACGTCAATATTAACCATTCAGGAAATTTGCAGTAAGAGTTGATATAAATATTCGCAATTTTCTTCAAAATTCATTTTATCCGAACAACGATAAGTTTCTACTTGCCTTGTGATTTTTATCACCAGCTCATTTGTGAATTTAATCCTAAAAAGTACAAAATGATCATACAAAAATAATCTTTAATTTAGAATTTAAGCTTTCGCGACTTGAGTCGATGTAAATTTTCTTACTTTCGGGTTTAGGTCGCGTATTTTTGTTAGTTGTTGCAAAATACGCGACTTTAACCCGAAAGTAAGAAAATTTACAATAATCTTGAACTTTCAAAGCTTGAATAAAAAAATATTGATAAATATATTATCCGTAGAGTGACAAGTATATTTTCCATTTAGAGACTTCTAAGCAGATTTGTGCGTGTTTCTCTAAGTAATTAAAATTTATTCTAAAAGATAATTTAATCCTTGATTATTGCAATAAAAAATTTAACGGATGGATAAATGGCCGCTTAGTATTCTTCATTAATAGTACAATAATTAAACTTTAAGCAGCTTACAGTGGCTTAGGACTCACAGGACCGAAAAACGATTATTAACCCGATGATCAGTTATCAAATGCATGTGCTATTATGAGCCTTTTATTAACCACCTAATTGATTTGAATGGAAATTTATTAAAGAGAATTATTTACCATCTTCTTATGCAATTTGCATAATTTATTTTATTATAAGAATTAAAGGACCCTAACTGTAATATAATTGAACTTGATTCAACTTATTAGCCTACATACCCCATAATAAAGTTATTCCGAAAATTATCTCTAATTGAAGTGCAAACTTCTGTTTACAATTAATTTATTTTCAAACAAAATTTTGTTAGCAATTCCCCTTAACAGTAATGCTATTTTAATTTTATTTAAATTTCTTTTGCTTGCTATCAAAATTACCTTTTTTGATCACCATTCCATTATTTATATTTAAAATTAGTTATGAAACTAATAAACTAATTAACCATAATTCTAATCTACAATAGAAGGAGTTGATGCAAAACAAAATTTAAACAAATATTTTAAAATCAATTTTTTTGATTTTTTTTTAAATTTGGCAACCCTAACAAAATCTTAAAAAATTGGCAACCCTAATTTATGTATGATGTTTAAAAACCTTAAAAGACTAATGAAAAGTTTGATTTTTTTATAGTTGCCTACCCTAATGTAATTTTTTTTTATTGTTTCATAAAACGGTTTAAAGTGTTGTCTGTCTGAGTTCTCTATACAGCCAAAAGGGGTAAAGTTTCCGGGCTGGAAATTCATATTTAATCTTTTATCAAAAATTAGGCGGTGTCATTGACTTTTGGCTGAAATCCACCAACCAGAAATGGTAGTTGGTTGGTTTTGCGGTTTTTTGCAAATATTTCAAAAAACATCAAGTTTATAAAAAAACATATGAATACAAAAATATTTAGGCTTCTTTCTATAAGATTGTCTCGTGTCAGTCGAATTGTGACAAAAAAATGTAGAGGGGTAGCGTGCAACCCTTAATTCCGAAAATCGCGAAAATTTGATAAACCTTAAAAATTCATTATTACTTTTATTTACGAAGTAAAAAAAGTATAATAATCGCGAAAATTTTCAAAATCGAGATTTTTGCGGAAATATTACTTTCCAAAAAAACATCAAGTAACATGCTGTCATTACAATCAGCTAACAACTAATGAAATAATGTTATATTTTTATATCTTTCAAAAGTAACGGGTGTTACACTATAGTAGTTATTACCAACATACATTTCAACAGAATGAAGTTGCAGTGACATACTACCAATCTAAGTGACTGATAATTAATGAAATATACTTATGTTTCCATTAAAAGTAACAAATATGTTTCAAATTCGAAAATGATAACCGTGTGGTGACCACACCTCCATTTTTTTATAGATTATATGCGTAACCAGTTCTCACGATAAAAAATAATAGTTCGACACCTATTAAGTGCGACACAATTTATTTCTTCAATATCATCAAATCCATCTACATGTAGCAATTAAACTGTTATATCATTAAATGTAACAAACCTCATTACAGCATCATTATTGTTTCCTTTTCACTTCAACGTGGCGCTTGATTGAAAAAAGATTGGGTAATGAAGAAGTGATTAAGTGATAAAAATCTTTAAGGAGCAGGGAAATATTTAAATTCATTAGAAAGGATGTTTGGACGACATGGAAATGTTAAAAAAGTAACAAGTCAGTTGCAACATATGCAAAATTATTTTTTAAACTAGTTAAAAACCGTATTTAGAGGTTTTGATCTGATTGCTTACAAGAGAAAGTGCATATAGATGGACATCTATTACACTTTTTATTCCGTTAATGCTGGGAATCTTGTGAAGTAATTGAAGCAGTTGCAAGTACTTTGTGAAAGAATTGTACTTGTTAAGTCATACCTCCATAGTTGAAAATATAATTTGGAATTCAATTAAATTGATTGACAAATTTCTTATACTAATAGGTTAAATATTTTTTCAAAATTTTTTTTTTTTAATTTCGAACGCTATTAAATCCATTTACTTACCATAAATGTCATAATAATTACAGTCGAACTTCTCTAAGTCGAATCATCATAGTTTACGAAAAAATTTCGAGATAAAGAAACTTCAGGTTACAGAAATAACTACAGAATGCGATTTTGATGCAAAAATTTGCGAAAAAATCGTGATATGGAAAAATTTTACGTTCGAGTTATGGAAGTTCGACTGTAAATTAAATTAATTATTTACACACATTTTATTGTTTAAAAATTAAAATACTTTTAGTGTTTTTTTAAATCTTTTACTATTTTGCATGGTACTCAATTTATTTATTTTGTCTATGCGTCTATGGCATGTTATTTCCTACCATGTTACACAGACGTTGATTTTCAGCATTTATGCCAAATTTTCAGAGATTTACTATTTGATCTCTGTCTTGAGGATATTTCTTTTTCCCTTCTCTTTAGTAGACTTTCGTTCATTCATTGTCTATTTTTATAAATTCGTAATTTTTCTGACAGAATATAAAAAAAATTCTAGTTTTTTGCTCATATATTTAAATTGGATTGTCCAATTTTAAATGGCGTTAAAGAAGGTTATAGAAAATTGTTACAAAATGGCATTAGCAAGATATATTTTTAGCCTTTAACAAGCTCAGAATCAACATTTAAGTAAATAGCTTCTCTCCAATACAGTTTTGTTCCTTGCTTGCTCTAAAATGCATCGTTTTTCCATGTTTGGCCCTGAAGGTTTTCAAAATCGTTTATTTAAAATTTTTTTAAGGTTATAATTTTAAAATTAAATTGAAATATTCTCGGTTAGTTTGCCATGTAATTTATGTATTTTTTTGGGTAAAAATCCATTGTTTTACAGGATGTTTTAAAAGGGTGTATAATTAAATTTCGTCACACGCTTTATTGTTATTTGTTAAAGGTCGCATAAATATAAGGTTTTAACTTTTTTCTTGCAACATTCTCATTAATTATTTAAACGAACGCAATTAGATTCTGCGGATGAATTATACATGCGCCATTCAATTTGCCAAATGAAAAATGTGCAGGGTTGTCGCGTTTTTTTCAAAATTGTTGTGAAGAAACAATGTTGGAATACTTGTAAATTCATAGCCAATTAAACTCACAAACGCCTTGCTGATTTCCTTTTCCTTTCTATGAGAAGATGCATGTTACTTGTGCAAACAATAAAAATTAATTCCACTCGTAAAGTAAAACTGATGTGTGATATAATAATTGTTTCCTATTCAATAAATGCATTAAATGCATTCACTGGATGTATTATTGCGGATTTTTTTTATCATTTGCAGCAAACTTACAAGACTTATTGTTGCTATTGCTTGCACATTATAAAATTCAAAAATTAAACTAGAATATAAAGTTATTTATTGCATTTCCTTGGCATACATTTCTAAGAGAAATCTGTTCAAAAATATTATTATGCAGATCATGATGCATATGTTCTGGATTTTACTTGTTTTTCCTTTTCTTATATAAATCTCTTAGTTACTTGCTTACATCGATAATATAATTTTTGAATCCTATATAATATATTTAATATAATTAGGGAAATTAATGAATTCAATAAAACTAAAAAAAATATATTTTAAATTTAAATTTCATCAAAGTTATCAAGGTTTAAAAAATTATCAAAAGTTTAAAATATAAATTCACAATAAAAAAAATTTAATAGTTTTTTTCTTCAATTACAAAATAATTTAATTCGTTATTTACATAACCTTAAAATATTTTAATTTTATAATAATTTCTAAAATTGCATGTAAAAAAATATTTTTATCACATAGAAATTAATACGAAATATTCTTTTATGGTTTATTTCTCAAATTTACAAAAATGTTTACCTAATAAAATAAATTTTCTAACATGCAGCAATAGTTTTTATGTCTGTTGTAACTAATTGCAACAATTAAAAATTACACATTGGCAAATACACATAAGTGAAATTGTTCGAAAAAATATTGATAAATGAAAGTGCACAAGAGTTTTTCGGTGGCACTTAATAGTGATCGATTCCCATTAGCTTTTTTTAATAGCAAAAAATCTAATCAATTTATGGAGTAATTCAATTCAATTATCTGCCAAGTTTTTCTCTTCGTACGCATGGCTGAATCTATATGAGGAAGAAAGATTTGTAATAACTCTAGTTAACAGAGCAAGAACCACATCATAATTTAAAAGAGAAAAATATGTTAAATATTATAGTTAAGGAAAAATGTTTGTTGTATGTCTCTTTACCTTTTATTTTGTTAAATTTTTGGCTTTAAAAAAACATTTTAAATCACCAGTGCAAGTAAGTATAAAATTGAAGTTATTTTGCTTCAATTATTAAATTTCTAAATTTCATTTCGATTTCAGTAGATTAATACGAAAGTAATTTTAGTTATCATAAGAAGTTTTGATTTCAATTTTTATTTTAATGTTTTTAAGCATATTATCATTAAAACATGTATACTTCAATTATATTTTTTTCCCGATTTTTTAATGATCAATAATCAATGGATTTTTTTATATTTAAACGCAGAATTTGAATAATATTTAATTAAATTTGAAAAAAGTTGCAGAAGCTTTTTACAAATACAGTGGAACTTCCATAACTCGAACTTGTATAAGTCAAATTTTTCTGTCTTGATTTTTTTTGCATAATTTTGCACCAAGGTCGCGTTTTGTAGTTATTTCTGTAGCTCGAAATTTATATATCTCGAAGTTTTTTGTGAACTATGATTCGATTTAGGAAAGTTTGACTGTATTTGTTTTGAGAAATAGAAATAGTGCGTTATGGGATTTAGACTTTGGTAATTTTCTTTCCTTTTGAATCGATTTTAAAAATGTTTTGTAAAAAGATTTGGTTTAGTTATAATGTTTGCTGATAAAGCCATTATTCTATGCTTTATATTACCAAGTGCAGATGAGCCTTTGATCTATGATGCATTATATTTTTGTTTTTTTTTACCTTTTTAGTTACTGCATAAATTTACTTGACCATACCATGAGTATAACGAATACGGAACTGATAAGCTGGTATTAAGCATCTCTATTCAAATATTTATTTTATCCTTGTTTTTAGTAGAAACTTCTCGTATACTTAAAAAAAAAACTTTTTAATTGTTGTACCACTTGAAAACAACAAAATACAAAATGTACCACCTATGTACCTAAGTAATGACGAAAATGGAAATATCATAATATTTATTTTATTAATTAATTAAATTTGAGCAATTGATTTTAATTTTTGACTTTATTGATCGAATTTTAACATTTTAGTTAAAATTACAACAAATTCAAACTATTTTATCAAAACTAAATGATTTTGGTTAAAATTACAATAATTTTAGTTAAATTTGAACGTTTTTCATTAAAATTTTGGGTAAAATTTGTACAATTAATATCAAATTTTGTTGTTTTTGCTTAAAATTATGATAATTTGTATCAAAACTTTGTTGATTTTGGCATTTTGGATACAAAAGGATGATTTTAGTCTTAAGTTGGCTGAAAGGCTTAGGCTGTTGGACAATTAAGAAGAAGAGGAGGAAGAACAGGAA
>JARJDX010092415.1:0-10344 GCA_030264735.1 Gymnusa sp. GC000175
ATTATTAAGCTTATCTGCAAAGTCGAGAAAGGTAACATAATAGGATTGGAAATGTATGAATCCAAAACCAATCTTAGTAGATGGCAACCAAAAAATATATATGGGATGATATAGTGCACTTTCTGTCTGGTCTAGTAGTACTCTTATATTAACAATAAAGAATATGTTAAAAAAAAGATTGTACGCTGAAAGAAGCAATGTCATGTTATGTCTTGACAAAATCTGAAGGGACATAATCATGTTAAGGTAAAAAAGCCGGTATAAAAACCCGGCTTGTCAGCAGTTTAGTATTTGTCTCTAAAAAGTAAATATTTATAGTACGATAAACACAAATAAACTGTGATTGAGGATGTTGAGGCTACTACGGACCAACTCTAGAACCTGTAACTCCTTATTAAACAAACTTTACCTTTAGAGAAAATTATCATTTATCTCGCTAGGACGTAGCCTTTAACATTTCAGATACGTTACACGCAGCATAGACAGCAACCTGTAAGGAAGAATGGCACCGGCAGCATATATAAAAAGAGGTAGTAGGAGATTGCGATAGGGCTACTAAATTACTTATGGCATTCAAGCTAGGCCAAATCCAGGAAAAATGGAAGGAGATTTTAAGCAAAGTAATAGTTTTCATCCTTCTACTATAAAAAAAGATGAACATGTAAAATTTGATGAATTTGTAATTTGTATGTATATTATTTACTGAATAAAATGTTTTAATCTGGGTGACAGACAAAATCCCGAAAGATTAAAATCCAGACAATTCAAAATCCCAATATATCAAAATTCTGACAAATAAATTATAAATATAATACATTCTAAATAAAAGTTCGTCAAAAAAGCATCCTTTTAATGCAAGTTCTTTTGTGACGTATGAGCCTCTTTATTTTACTTTTGACATTACGCTGCTCTCTTTAAAACGCTTCTTCTTTATAATAGAGCGCAACATGACCCGTACAACTAAATTTTCTTGTCTTTTGGGCTTTCACTTTTTATAGATGCGTCGTTTCAATCCCTTTTATTTAATTGTCGGTGTTTGGATTACTAAGATTTTATCCTGTCGGTGTTCTGTCGAAATTTTGATTGTAGCGATTTTAACAGTCGGGATTTTGACCCGGATCCGTAGTATTTAGTAATAATAGCGATTACGATCCCTAACAATAGGATACTAATTTTTAAAGATAAAATGGGTATCCCACATTGACCTCTTTTTTCTAATTTTGGTTTTGGTGTCCACAAAGAATATCCCAAAAAGAATTAGTTACAAATACTTGGTTCTTCTTTAAATACATTGATTAGTAATTTCTAAGGAAAATATAATTTCATTATGTAAAACCTGTTATTAAGAAAGGATGAAAAAAGTTATTACGTGTTCGGTAATACTTGAATTTTTCATCCGAAAAGGGAGTTGTTGGATGTGTATTACCTACAATGCAAAATGTTTCAGATTTGAACTTGGAAACCAGCATCGAAATTTTACGACTACTTTTTTCTCGAAATGCAACGGGTATTTGCCGAAGGTATATTCCTAAAGATAACTCTTGTTTTTCTTTTGACTATTATAAAGAGCTAATATTAGGATATCTGATGGTACCACAGCTTAAATTGGACATTGGACTCCCTTATTTCTTGCTTTCATTGAGTATGACTCTCGGTCAATGCCTTTTACACTAAAACGATCACACATTTGTCTTGGATTTTGGATTTTCATTCGAAGATTTTTTTTAAGGTAAAAGTTAGGTTTCGCTGTCGTAGAAGAGCATTGGGGTAACAGAGTTTGGCACCTTTTCTATTTTTGGTGCATATTCGTTGACTTGATTGCTATGTAGTATTTCGAGATTGTGATTTAAACCCCTTCTCTAACTTTGTTGTTTGGTCACTTTCTGATGATTCAACACTTCATTTTTGCAGTATTTTTCAATACCTTAAATTACTTATTAAATTTAGATTAGGGTCATGCATTACGATTTGTGAGATTTTTATTGGAAATTTTTGAAAAATTAAAATGGTTAGCAAACTTTTCGTTTCTGATAAGGGATTATATATAGTGACCAAAAATTAAATAAATGATCCATAATCATCTTTTCGACGATGTTTTTGGTGACTTTTCAAACCCAGTACCACAAATAATAGCTAAAATATTTTTCTATCTAAATCATTTCTGAATGCACTCTTTTCTTTTCGCTTTTAAACATAAACAAGTCCAACGGTGTCAAATTATATTCAGGTGGTCAATTTCGTAAAAAAAAACGCAAACAAGAAATCTTTCTCGTAAGGGCTTATTAATTGTATTGTCTATTGTATATCGTAAATTAAGTTATAAAGGGTGAAGACGCAAAGTGTTTAATTATTAATGTCGACATTACGAGGACGCTTAGACTTCTCTTTCTCAATAACATACCCAGTTTTCTCAAAATTTACTGTTTATGGCCAGAATCGCACTGGTGGGGTGCTTTATGGTAATAAAATTTAGTACGAACTTTTTATACTGTTTCTCAGAAACTTTTACCATTTTAATAGTGAATTCTCACAATTTCCAACCGTTGCAATTTTTAAATCTCTTATTCCGTTTCTGGCTGAGAAAATCCAGTTCGCACTTGTTCAGCCTCAGTTTTTTCGTGCTCGGCAGTAGTTCTAAGATAATCACATATAGATAAGGGCATAGAATCAGGTAAATGTATCACACGTGTCTGGTGCAATATAAGTCCCTCAAAACTTTAAAATATTAATTTCTTCGAAGCTGTAACCGTAATAAAACATTCATCATTGCTATCATCTAACCATATAAAGATGAACCTAAAAATTCTTTTACAGATGCTTTACTAATATATTGGTAATTTTTTGTTTGCTTTGGCATCGGCTTTTACTAGCAAAGTAATTTCCGAAAAGTGTACACTGAAAGCAAATTTGCATTGTATTGAAAACGCCAGCTAAAATAAAAACTACAATCAGTGAACTCCTAAATGTCCAGCCATTTTCGGAATAAACTCAGTGCTAAAGGGAGCCATATATGGCAGCATTATTTTTTATCTTTAAGCTGTCAAATATTAAAACTTCCACAGTTTGGAAAGCAACGTCCCTCGTGCTAACATGCAGCAAAGATCCTGCTATGGCTCTTTAGATGGATGTATTTGCACCTTATAATGTGCTTGTAAATGTTATTCTCTAGTTAGTAACAGTCTAATTCTAATATCTTTAAAAAAGAAATTTAGTTATTTGTTGTAGTAATTTGAATAAACCAATTTTAGTTTGCAATCTGCTTCGGAGTAAGTTATTTTTTAATTTTATCTATGGTAGTAGTGACTCGTTTCAATATAAATCGCACCAAAAATGTTGAGACGCAACTGTTAATAAAAGTACTTCTTTTCATATTTATCGCTTACAAAAAATACACAATGGTATTAGATTACTGATTATATTTTTTATTGCCTACATTTATTTTTATTTTCCTCTTTGTAAATTGGCAATTTTAAAAATTGTGGTATTAATAATTTATGGATGAATTTTCAATAAGAACGGGGAATTTGATCCACATTGTTAAATATAAAAGTGGGAAAATACTTTTGCAATTACGAAATACGTGTGAAAGTACAAGTGGGAAATATGGCAATTCGATAAACTCAATATAACTGCATAATACATCCAAATATCCATTATCCAAGAGAATATCATAAAGGAGCAATGCGTCAGCGATCTCACTTGGAAAGCACTTGGGGGTGAACTCGTGGTGTGTGTTGGACAATAAGGGGACATTCACTCTGTTCTAAAAATGTTTAATTAAACTTAAGGGTGCGTGCATACAATAGACTGTTGTAATTAACCAGTTTGTAAGGGTAGACGTTGTTTTGATTACATAAATATGTTGTGGCTCTGTATTTACCATCCCCCTTTTTTGCATATAAATTTGTGTATATTAATTTTTGCATTCCTCCTAAAGTATAAATAATAACGAAAAATATTAATAACATTGTCGCAAGCAACTCTTTTCTTAGTTAAATTTGAAGAAAATAATCTCATAAAATAAATTTAATACACCCCAGTGTCTCAGTGGTAGAACACCTAGATTAGATTCGAAAGATAATAGATTCGATCCCGGGTCCTGGATTGTCATTTGCCACTAGGACGCTGTAGAAAGCCAAGAGGCGAGTTATTGGAGTAACAATTTATAATATACACCACAATTTACACGTCAAAAGGACCTCACGCCTCACGGTTGATGGCTGGTTTGGAGTAAAATCTCAGCAAATACAGTAACTAACTAACCAAATTTATTACTTTAAACGTTTTTTTTTTCGGCCATCCGTGTAAAAGTGGTTAGTGTCGTTGGTTCTCAAACGGCGTTCTTCGGGTTCTTAGCGAAAATTTGGTCATATTTACCTTAAAAATAGATAGAATATCGCCTGATATGGGTAGCGGATATGTAAATCTTTATGATCCCGTAAAAAATGACTTACTTCAGCGTGATCTTCCGATTTCTTCCACCTCCTATCGCAGGAGAAAATATGTCATTACCCCTGATCCGTTTAGATTTAATACTATCCCTCACATTTTAAAAGTCCATATTTTCAACACGCCATGCAACCCTGGCGCTTTATTAGCAAAATCTTGTAATAAAGGAAATGAGAAGCTGTCATATAGATGTACTTCACGTGTGTGGGGTTGGTGGTCCAGAATCTGACTGATGGGTCACGCCGTCTCATAGATTCAGGGAAAAACAAAAAGTTGACAAAATTAAAAAAAAATTAACATTACCACATATAATGAAAGAACGCCAACATCCTAAGGAAGACTTATTGAACTAGAAGAAGAGCTAACACGGATCAAATGAGAGATGGTGGGACTAAGCTAAGTTAGAAAATGTTGATAGGGATGGGCAGGGAACGAAACGACCGAGAAGATTTGCTTATTTCTTAAAAATACAAAACCTATATCTTATGAACAGCTTCTTTTACAAAAAAGAGCATCGCAGATGTACCAGCATCAGCTCAAATATTACAACAAAAAATGAACAAAACCTGCAAAAATCTTATTACTGTCGTCACTGTACTAAACAATTTCTCAACAGGAAGCGACCATAGAATGGTGAGAATAAGAATGACTTTAGGTTTAAACCTAAACAAGGAAAGGCGCAAACTAATAACAAAGTAGTACGGACAGACAAATATGAAAAATGATAAAAATAACATAACCAATTCAAAACATCTTAGAGATCTAAAAAGGAAAATTATGAAAAAGATAAGAACACGTATACGTATAGGCTAGTATAACATAGAAAAAACGAAATAAACTATCAAAAACAACAAAAGTACTGAAAAAACCTATCAAGTGAAAGATCAGAAATATTTAAACTAATAAAATTAACTACAAATAGAGACGACATCTTAAAAATAGCAGAGAATATACAAAAGTCATCAATAAACAGAAAAATCATGAGTACATGTGAAAACGTAATAAACCAGAGCCAGCGCTCTCGCAGAGATGGGAGCCAACAAATCCCTAGGTAAATATGGCATAGTTATCAAATCCATAAAACCAGAAGAAAGAGCATAATTCTTAGCAGTAAAATGTTGTTCTATGCAGAAAATATTGTTGTGACCATCAAAAATATAACGCCTCTACAATTTAGCTTCACAAAAAAAGGAAAATGGCTCGCAAATTATAGATCTATACCACATTTGCATTAGCTCTTTACAAAGGTAATCACAAATCATCTAGAAACCAAGCTAAACTTTTATTAACCCAAAAGACAAGCTGAGTTAAGGTCAGGGTACAAAACAAATGATCATCATCAAACAATAAAAATCCCATAAAACTAGTTTCTATAGATTTCGAAAAAGCGTTCGATACTGTTGAGCATCCTGATAAAAAAGCAGTTTTAGATAAAGCTTGGTTAGACTATCGACACTCAAAGTTAATTAAAGATAAAATGAAGAAAGGGGACACAATTTCCCCAAAACAGTTCGGTTGTCGAATTTGCATTTAAAATGGTTTCCTTGGAAAATCTAGGATTTACAGTGGATGGAGAGTGGCTAAAATACTTGAGTTACGCCGACCAGAACTTGTTCTACTAGCAAATGACCTAAAGTAGAAGAAAATTATAATTGAAGGTATGAAAGACGCAACCGAAGCAGTCGGACAAGAACAAAATTATGGCCAATTTGGAATTAAATGACCAAATAGAAATGGTATAGAGCAAGAAACATCACACATATACCTGAGACTCCAAAACACAGCGACTCATATTTATACAATAACCAGCATTTGGTAAACTTAGAACTATCTACTAAGCAACCAATATGCCTATAAAATAAGGTATTTAAGCAATGTATGCTACTGTGATGACGTACGGTTTAGAGACGCGCAAACAACAGGCTTAGTAGAATAGCTACGAGTACCACAGAGAGGAATGAAACGGATAATGCTTGGTATTTTCTTACCATATAGGGTAAAAAACAAAAACATTAGACGAAGAACAGATGTCTGCGACCTAAAAATTCGCATCTACAATATTTAATGGGGATGGACAAGTCACGCTGCCAGATGCAGAGCTAGAAGATGGACGAAACGGCTTATAGGATGGAGAGCTTGGACAGATACACGAAAAAAAGGTAGATGTTTTAACAACATTAGCTTTATTTAAGAAGCACAAAATAGAGTTGCATTGGAAGATATCAATGAGGCCTATATCTTGCAGTGGATGCAAAAATGCAGATAATGATCGCCCATTAATGGCTGTGCATCAAAAATGCATACATGGGATACAGCGAAACGGCATCTAGGATGGCGACCTCGCGCCGATACTCGATACAAAGGCAGACCACAAACCCAATGGTTTGACGACATTAATAGGCTAGCATCCAACTGGTTTCAAGAAGCTCAAAATAGAGTAGCAAGAAAAGATGTTCTGCAGTGGACGCAAACGGCTGATAGATGAGGATAATGACCCATCCATAGCTGTGCATAAAAAATTCTATAACATAGCTATTTTTGGGATAGCTAAAGCCCTATAATGCTAGGATGCATAAAGGGTATTAAAAAAAAACTTGCCACATAAATTGAAATACATTTTTTACGGAAAAAATGTCTATGAAAACGGCAAAACATTTTTTTGTTCAAATCTAATTGTTTGTATTTTCCCTTATTTGTTTGAATACGCACAATGAAATATATTTATAGTTATATAAAAGCTGACACGAGTGATACGAACAAACAGCTTTTAATTAAATTATTCATGCACTATGGATAGAAATGCATCCGAAAAATTTTATATCTCTGCTCAATGAAATATGCATTTTTATTAAAAATACAACAAAGGTTTTTAGACTTATAAAAGAATTTTTCATAACAAATAATTTAAAATATAATCAAATAAGAAAGAAACAAATAAAGTTATAAATATATAGATTTAATAAATATAATTTATTAGTTATTTGCATATCAAATCATGGAAGTTATTTTTATTATATTATTATTTACTTACTAAAGAGCAGGTTGCAGAGCACTAAACTAGCTTTCATTAAGTGACATCAACATCAAGATACTTAAGAGGCGGTGATACCGACGAAATAGAGGTCACGACAGGGAGTGATGAAGAAATGTGAGAAGACCAAATTTGATAAGAGTATTTCACGAACTGTTGGTATACCCAGTTTAAATAAAAATTATCATTAAAAAATTAAAATAATAAAGGTAGCCATGAATAAAAAAGTGAATTGCAAAAACACCGCTTTAATCTACAGACTTTGATCTACCGGCAGACATAATATAACATGTTCAAAAAGAAAAAACTTTTTGTGTGATCTAAAAATGCCGACTAGAAATACCAAAGGAGGCTTATGGCCTAAACCCTTTTATATTTGTTATTAATTGAACTATTCCTTTAAATGCCAACATACCCTCGTAATATACGTGCGTTACAAGATTTGTGGCACTTTCAAATAACATTGCCAGTGGGGATTACATGTTGCCGAACTGGCTAGCATTCAAAATATGATTTTGCTTATATTGCGTACTACACCGCCATATAAACGCCATGTTTTTAGTAGTACCACTTATTTTACTATGCTCTTTATGCATGGATATAACTAGTTTTGTAAATGTATTTATCATATAATATTTGAGTTTTTGATTAAATTTTTCATTTCCCATATTTTGTATATTAAGCTTTATATTTATCGCTATAATAAATAATATATTGCCAATCTTTGTTCTAGAGAGACCACCGCGCCTCTCTAGATTGTTATGAATTGTACCTAAAGAACAAAGAAGTCAATACTCTACCACTGTGCCACAAGGACTGCAAAAATCTTTAAAATATCTGTCACGTTGTATTCGAAGTTACGACGAAATTCACTACACATTCCTCTAAGATGTGTTTAACAAATAATCCCTCCTCATATCATTGGCAATCAGATGGCGCTTCATTCAGTACCAGCCCATACACTTACGGTTTTATCGGCGGATTAGGCTCGCAGGGATTTGATCCGCCGATTTGGCTAGCAACGTTAAACCTGTTGTTGCACATTAACAAGAAAAATAAGTACACGAGCTTAATGTGCCAATTAGCTATCTGCAGTTGAAAACTGTTAGTAATTAGTGCAAAACTTTCAATAGCATTGAATATAATAAACACAAAATAACAAAGAGTTTCGATCGGTGGTCGCCAATTAACCAACATATCAAATCGGCGAGTTCCACCTGTGATTTATTCTGTGAGTTTGTTTGCAAAACTTTACGATTATCGTCGCATTACTACTTAGATGCAGTTTTATTAGCACATTTGTTTCGTGGCGCATCAAATCCATCAAGTAAATTTATAGTATATGGGCTGCTAATATAAGAATAGAGGTACGTTTATTGTGGCTCACTCGAAGACGGGTAGTATCTTACTTTCCTCCTTGACCTCGCAGAGGTAACTACCGAAGCCCACGGATTACCTTTACTTTTTAAGCTTGTTGTTGATAAAGCCATCTCATTTCCTCTGCCATGCCACGATGACATTGCGTTTTACAAAACCCTTACAAAACTTCATAAGGCATTTCTGGCAGAAAGTTTTTTCAATTACAGTACGCTGCATGTGTGGCTTGTTTTCGCTAATGTCGACATGCCTAGAAAGCTACACGAACACTACTGCATTGCTGCAATTCTACAAATTACCCTGGAGGAGTTGGACCAATGGGTGAACTAAGACTGCACAGGACGCGCTAGATGGTGTAAAGTTCTGCCGTGCAGACATTGGCAAGCGGGTATGGCGCTTAAGATTTTATTACCGTGTCGAAGGCAGTTCCTACATCCCAGAAATCTGACGAGGCGATCCCCGTCTTGTTGGTGGAACCCAACAGGTTAAGGAGTAAATTTCAGATTGGACGAAATTTTTAATCTGCATTCTAACAAAAGCGAGTGGATGGATATGGGCAGACGGTCTACATGCACCCTTTCTTGAATGTCGTACTTCCTAGTAGTATCGTAAGCTTTTATCAGAATGAACACATCCGTGTGGTGGTCTTGTCTAGAACTAAACACATCTTGGAAACAAGAGATGCCCCAGCTAGTCAATAGTGGTATGAAGTTTTCGAAACCTGCCTGGTAGAATGCAAGACTCTTATGCTTCAGCAACCAAATCAGACGATTTTTGACCATTTTTTTTCTAAAATATTGCTAAAGCAGCAGGTAAGAGAAAAAAGGGTGATTAAGGATAATAAGGGACTTTCTTATAATTTTAGCAACAAAATAAAAATCTGTTTTGGACTGCCTACCTACGTGCTCACGTGATTATTAATCAATCTCGATGGGCCTGTATACATATAGGTTTTGACCCGTTTGTGAGTGAGATTTCTCGCTTTTGGGAGTAGGCAGTCTACTGTCAGCCTAATTTTTATTCCTTAATATAAAAGGGTAGGTGTTACGCCGCAGATGGGACCAACGGCTTTTAAGTTAATTTCCGAACTACGTGAGAGTAGAGAGAAATTTTAAATCTAGAGTAATAAATTGACGGATTTGCACCTGGGTCTTCTAGCATGCTAGTCCTGCATTTTACCGTAGTTGTTAAGAAATTTTTTTTATATCTTCTATGAAAATATACAATCTGACTTTACATAAGTCAATAAGCAAATGGTTGTAATATAATTAATAGCGTAAAAGGGTAGATCCAGTGATTACCCCTATATAATTTTAACTTAACGTATTGGTTATTTATAACTACATAGATGCTAAATAATAATACACTAAATGCTAAAATCTAGTGCGTAGGTCTGAGGGCTTAAACCTCTTTAATCGTCGCACTTCACTGTGTTCACTGCTTAACCGCACTGCAAGCTTGTTCGGGTGGACACTAAGTCGTTCATA
>JARJDX010092433.1:0-16817 GCA_030264735.1 Gymnusa sp. GC000175
TACAATTCTTATAACTATATTGTTGAAAGGGTACAAAGTAGGTTTTTGAGGTACTTGACCTTTAAGATTAATGAAAACCTCAATAACTTTTTGTTACTAGGTCCAGGTCTCGGTTCGCTGTTGAATCATTGGCCAAAAGACGTGTAAAGGCGGATATAGTTTTTCTTTTTAAAATTATAAATTCATTTATTCAATGTCCTCAGCTTCTTTGACTAATTGGCATCTATACCCCACCACGTGTTACGAGGCAACATTCGTACTTTACAAGTAATTTTCATAAAACAAATTATGGCCTTAATTTCCCAATAGCACGTATTACATCAAATGCTAACAGAATCAACGCTGACCTTTTTCACATAAGTTTAAATTCCCTAAAAAAGTATCTCCGTGGGGTCAGTTTAGAATAGTGGACTAAAATGTTTAACTTAATCTTAAATTGTATATTCTTTCTTATTTTTTATTTTTATTAGTGTTTAATTGAACCAAATTGTAAACCTAATTGTAAAAATGTTTTGAATTTGGGCTTGCCCGTTTACAATAAAATAAATAAATAATTTTAATATTTTTGTGGAATGAGCATTAACTTAGTTATGGGTCCTCAAATTCGAGTTTTTAGTAATGTTTTGGAATACTACGTGTCAAAATCAAAAAACTATCACTACCTATCCTTAAAGTCAACTTGACAATTTTTGGAAATTTTAAATTTTTTAAAAGTCACTATCAAAAATTTGGTGCGATCTTAAAATTTTAAATCCTTTGGACGTTTTTCAAAATTGCCAAATGTGAATTATATCTGAGTCAGAACTTGGAAATGCACTTTTAATACTCTCTGCATTCTAACTTTTGTTTCCTAGGACCAATTTTAAATTTATTTTTTAATTTCCCTTATAAATAAATTATTTTTCAATTAGATATTGAAAGCTTTTGTGGGATAAGGATTAACTTAGTTGCGGATTCCTAAAAGCAATTTTTGAACAATATTTTTAGAAATTTCAATTTTTTGGGAAAATAGATGTGAAAATCAAAAATGTGTTATAATTACAGAAAGTCAGATAAATTTTACCTTTGATCTTAAAATTTTAACCCATTTAGAGCTTTTAAAAAATATGCATTTTTATCGCTCAATACTTTTTTAATTCAGTGGACCAATTTTGAATTTCTCCATTTTTTTATTTTGCTTGTAAATAAATAATCTTTAAATGAAAAAATAAAAGTTTTTGAGGAATAAGTATTAACTTGGTTACAAGTCGCTACAGTCAACATAGGTTTAGTCAATTTTTTTGAAATATGTTTCCACCAGAAAGTCAAATAAATTCTACATATGATCCTAAAGTTTTATAAATTAGTACAAAGCCAAAAATAAGAAATTAATTTTATCACCCGACGACGCTTTATATGATTTTTCAATTTTCCACACACTCTAAAAATAGACAAACTTTGCAAAATAATTATGTCAATTATTGAGAAGTTAGTAGCAACACTAACGGGAATATTCGCGATGATCCTGAACAGGGCATATATCCTCTTCTGTACATCATTACCACCAAAGAAACATTCCTATGAAAACTCCCCTTCCATGGAAGTTCTCTTTTTCTGTGTTGCTGTTTTAAATATGCTTTACCCTTTTTGTGAAGTCCATATTTCTCTTTTTTACAGCCAATATCTTGTTAAAAATAAAATATTTTTTTTACATGGTTTTTGTGCTCGGAAGGTAATTATCCAGATTCCAAAACTAAAAATCAGCAGCCCTCTACGAAGTTTCACGACAAAGGCTATAAATGAGGATAACATCGACTTTTTAGTGAAGCTGATCGAGATATTCGAAATGAAAAATTAAGATAAATGTAAATAGAAATTTATCAAAAACAATATAAGTCACATGGTGAATACTTTCTCATGCTTAATCCATGCTTGGATAAGACTAACGTGTTAAATACGCAATTTGGCTTAGGGATAGTTTTTAGCGTGAGCCCATATGGTTTTAACATAGCAAAAAAAATTATCAAAAGAATAAAATAAGTCAACAAAAATTTTACAAAATGGATAACTATCAAATGCAAATAATATTTCTAATGGAGTTGGACAGGGCTACATAACCCTGGATTGGGAAGAAGATTGGGAAGAGAAAAAAAAATTAATACTGGGCTTCTAATGCCTGTAGTACACACACGCCGAGGCATGGCGAGACATGCGAACGCGAATGTGTACTGGGACCGCCGCCTTATCTAGTAGTGCCCTGCTTCGGCTCATAAACGCTGCAAATTAAGTAGATGTTTTGAGTCGTGAGAGGCGAAAGCGAAAGCGCCCATTACACATTCGTCCGAGATTTATTAACAAGTGTAATTTGTTTATTAATAAATTATTACTTATAAAAATTATAAAACAATAAAGTGGTCATAGAGTTTTTGGAAATTTACCAAAATGTACCTCTAGAATTTGGGATTCAAAGCATGCCCAACACAAAGACAAAAAAACAATAACGTGTGGCTTAGATTGAGCCATCTTTTGCTACACCCAATAATTGAATTAAATTTATATCCATTTATTTGAGCAGTTTAAATTAAACTAAGCAGTGTAAATGATCTCTTTGAAGTAACAAAATGAGAGTAAAAAAAAGGCTAATCTGCTAAAACTAATAATTCAAAGATAATATTATGATAGTATTACAGGCGTAATAACGAATCCAGGAGAGCTTCAAGATAGAAAAAGAAGCAAAACGGAGGGCTAAGATATTTACTTAACACCCAACAACAAAACAGAAACTCAATAATAGATCTTTAAGAGTAACGTCAAAAGTAAGTAGTGAAGTAACCTGAAAAACGACAGAAGTTTATAAAATTGTCAACAACAGTTTTAATTACTTAATACTGAAAATATGGTGGCCAAAACAAATCTTGAAGGCAAACCTATGAATGAATACAAAACACCAGAAAAGTCCAACTTTAAAAATATTCGTTAGGGGTATTATAAAAGTTGCAATAGAAGCCAACCTACATATAAAAGTTCTAAACATACCGTTACCCACACAGATGAATACATCTTTTGGGGTGGTTTGGAACACCTTTAATATTCTAGACTAGAGGATAGAGGATTATTTTCTTCTTCATCTCTTATGGCGTTACAACTCGTTGTTATACTGCAGAACAATCCCTCTTTTATCGGTTATATGCGCTCTCCAGTTTTGCATATCAATTTTTTGTCTTCACCATATCTAACCATCGCAGCATAGGTTCCCCTCTTTTTTTCTACTGGTGCTCATTCCGTTATTTGTTTGGGAACTCTCACACCCCTTATTCTCATTGCGTGTCCGAACCATCCAATTCTCTGAGCTATTATCCACCTGTCAATATCTTCTTCTATCCATCACCTCCTTATGCACAGAATCACATATTCTCCGCAGAATCTTTTTTTTACAAACTTTTAACTTTTCTTCTTTTTTTCTTGTAATAGTCCATAACCTTAGATTAATACATGTTTGTGTATAATTCAATTTTGATATTTCTGCTGGTTAATTTTGACTTGAGCAGTTCTGTAGGCGGCAAATATTCTAGCCTCTACTTTAATTGCTAAATCGTTATTGATATTTAAAAAGGATTTCAAATACTTAAAAGTTTTGTACTTCTTTAGGGGACAATTTAAAAATCATTTTATATACTTATGCTTGTACCTTCATCTATCGAACAAATCGCTACACTTTGCTCTGCCTTAAGTTACATATAATATCGACAGGAAACAAATTAAGACGTCGATAAATTTGTTTAAGTATCTTTTTGTTAAAAATATTTTGTGTTTAAAATTATTTTGTTAAAAATAATTTTTACTAGCATTTAATTTTACCCAGTTATAAACTTAGAATGATGCACTATGTGCATTTTAAAAATAGTAATAACTTAGTAATTTTTAGCCTAAAAAGTAATATTTAATATAAATATAAATATAAAACATAAATATAGAATAATATAAATAACCTAATGTAAGTATAAAATATTAAAAGTTTATTGTACCTAAATAAAAACTGTAATGTTTATAAACCTTAAAGTAATTTTTTGCATTAAAGTTAAAATTAAGTGAGATATATTTAAAAAGGTCCTGCAAAATAATGTACTGTAGCAAAAAGTTAAGTAATTTTTGCAATGTAGGAAATATTGTCATAAATAACGCGGAGTAATTATGGTAAGAAAAATGCGAACTTTTATTTCTTCATACCATGCTAGAGAGTTGTTAATGTGCTTATAATGTTACATATATCGTATTACCATATACACCTTGTCCAATAACAATATCTGACATTTATTGCAAAATATAAACTCCGATCCGAGATATAAAATAATATAACTGTCACAGGCTGTCGTATATTGGATTTTTAAACCGAGAAAAAATCAGTTTTAAAAGATTGAATTTTGATAAAATTGGTGGTAAATTCTTTCCTATTAGACCTTTTCATTTGATATGTTGAAAGTGCCATATTGAATTATCTCTCAGGAATGTCAGCGCGCATCAAGTTTCGGAAGAGGGTTTAAACCACTTAACAATATTTAGCATTAATAAGTAATACAGCCGTCAACAGCAGCGTGCAACAGCTATGAAGTTAAGGAGTTTGTTAATCGAACATAATTTTTATTATTTTTGTTGAAGTTTTGTTCTGGAGTTAATTGAGAGCTGCACCAATTACCATTGATGCAAAAATCGATAAAAAACAAACGAACTATGATTATAGAGCATTAAACGCAAAAAATGATTAAAGGTAAAAAATGTGTGCGATTAATATAAAGGTCGGATCTATTATAAGAGAGTAGTTTTAGCGAGGTTAATGCGATTGGATGAGATAAGCTTCTCAATAAAAATTTAGTGTAATAGTCTAAAAAAAATACATTAATTTGAATTTTAAATAATTAAAAGTAATGCTATGCTTGGTTTAAAAAAGGTTGATATTCGTACGGAAATTTAATGTAAAAGAGTCATAAAAAAGCTGTTTTGATTTGATGATGCGGAGTTGATGTATAACTCGTAGAAGGCTTGAAGGTCTCTTTTAGTGGAGTACTTGAGGAAGCGTCGTGTGTGAAATAAAATCTATATCTTTATGACTGAGTTGTGTATATATATACATATATGGTAAAAGTAAATGATGTCATAGTGTTGAGAAAGGCGTCGCGTCGTTTCGTATCGTGCCGCGTCGTCAAAACATAGCCCTTAAGTTTGGTAGAGTTACCGCAACGATAGGTCACCATATGGATCGATATGGAAGGGTAGAAGGGTAGCAGCGCTCGTCTTTCATAAGCTCTTTACTTTTAGCACACCGTTTTATCTTATTACGTTTATATAATAAATCACTTACATACCCCCGTTTAAACATTAACCTAGTCTCAATACATATCTTTAAAAGAATCAATCGATTGCTATTTATTGTAATACAAAATAAGCTCCAGACGTTGTAAAATAACGGAAATAAAATAGAAAGCAAAATTTGGAACAGCTCAATATTTTCATTAAGTCGACAGAAACGATTTCAATGAAGTCCTACCGTGGAATATTGCGGATTTTTTCTGGCGTATTTTTTATGTGATACAGGATGAGATAGGAGCAGAGCAGTATATGAAGAGTAAACACGTAAGTTGGTAGTTGAGGCGTCGTCGTCAGCCCGGCGCCTTTACCAAAAGCGTCCAGCTTGGGATTTTTATTTATTCCATTCAAGCCGAACGCGTTGCGCTCTGCAATGCATAAGAGGTATCGTCGTGTATATGTATGCTATGTATACGTATGTATGAATGCGTATGTGTATGTATATATACATACATTTGTATGTGTGTGTGTGTAAAAAAATACACATTCATCACCATCAATATAGGGACGTAGAAATTATGCGAACGGAGCAATAAAAATACCTTCTGATGTATATTGTACATTTGTTAGAATGTATATGCTAGAGTTAGAATTCGTAAAGAAATGAAGATTAAAGATTTCTTAGACTTGATACAACTAGGAAATCTAATATTATGTTACAGCAAGGAGAATCGTTTCATTGAAGTCTAAGGTGTTGAAATATATAACAGTTAATGTAGAGTAAAGCAATGCAGACGTGAATCGAATTATTGATTAAATTAAATGCCATTTGATCTCTCGCTAAAGTTCACTATCAATAAGGCTTCAGACCAGCTTAAACTAAGCTTAAATAAGCAAATACAGCGCGTAATTTAAATTTACACAATCACTACTAGAAGTAACTGCAGCATATATTTCAACGGTAGAATTAATGAGTCCGTCATTGCGCTAATTCTAAACCTCACATCAACTAGCTAAATAATAATAAGATTCATCCATCATCAAATAGTTACATACTAACGAGACCACAATTTGTCAAGAAAATCATTTGCAATCACGTAATTTTCCCAATCAATAAATGAAAATAGTTTATATACAAATTGCTTTGTTTTATTTTTTTAATTAAATAATCACAATTTAATATATTGTTTATTGCTTTATTAATTGAGTTGTCGAAATAATATAAATCAATTCAATTAATAAATAGAATATAAATTTGTTTTGGTGTGGTGATTATCAAGTTCCTAATAGTAAATATTTCCAATACATTTTCACAGTAATTTCTATATTTGTTTATCTATTTGTGTTATGTTGACTTATATTTTAGATAGCAATAAACGTGGTCTAATTATAATGGTTAGTACTTATGATAACGTTTCAACAAGACATTTCTATTAGTAAAGTTGGATTAAGTTATATTTCGATTATTACGTGATATTTTTAATGCCCTATTGGTCACGTAATTTGTGACTGGAAACTCCTCACTTTTCGACATGTGTGTTCGCCATTAAGTGTAAATACGTTTTCATCCGTGAAATATTAAAAAATTACGAGTCCTTTCTTTGTCCGGAAATGAAATTCGGCTCCCTTTTTACTCCTATTTAGTTTCCACACGTAAAACTAGCAGCAACTTTGTTCTACTATGACAATGGTGGTAAATATTATTTATTTACCATCGATTAATAAATGTGTAATCTTCAGAGGATTTGGCAAATTACACGTATTAATCAAACGTAAAACAAACAATCGTTAAAAGTTTTGTTGTTGGTTCATATAAGTACATAAAAAAAGTTATTTGTTTAATTTAATGAGTTGGAAATAAAATATGACAGATAAATATTTACGCGACGTGAACTAATTATGAATAAATTTAAGTTATTTGTTAGATTAAAAAAAGAATGTGGAAATTGTTGGGGAAGAATGTAGGTTTTGAAATTGCCGATGAGGGAAGCAGGAAAATGAGAGCAGGTTTGTGTTTGGCAAGTGTACAATGCTACCAGTAGTAGTAAGTAGTAACAGTAGTAACAGCAGTAACTCCACCACAGCACGGCAAAGCACAAAACGTATGTTGTATATATAGTGCCGGAAAGTCCTTTAATGCAGAAGCTTCAAGTTCCGTATATATTTCCAGAGTCAGTGGAGCCTCAGTATGTCATACACTAGTTTTATTACAGACCTTCCTTGTTTTACGACGAAATTTACAAACGTCTTACTGCTGCTTCCAAATATATTTATATCAAATAACATTTATATTCCTTTAAATCTACCAGTTCTAACATAACATAAACTAAAACCTAACATAACTCACTATTTATAGTTTGATAAAAAAATATTAAATAAATATGTCAGAAAACAAACTAATTTTGAGTTTTATTTAAACATAAGCAAAAAGCAATATTAATAATTTTATATTTTTTCAATATAATCGATAAAAATTAAAACAACTTTGGAACACGAAAAAATAACACCAGAACTGATAAAATATGCAGGTGAAAAAAATATAAAGCCATATTAGTAAAAAAAAGCTTGTGAAATAAATAAAAGAGCAGAAAACTAGCATTTATTTTTGCTTATTGCGCTAACAAGAACTTGATGACATTAGGGTAGTGTTTAAGAAATGTTAGTTAAGTTTTTTGGTTTAATCCACCCAGCGCTTCGGGTTCTATCTTTTGACCAATAGCGTTTTTCTTCTATTATCATAAGATTTATTAAAAGCTCTTCTTCATAATTGCGTGCAGAGTAAGACAAATTGAATTGGCTAACTTTAGTATATAATCGCGTATTTATGTTCATGTAAGCTAGAGTCGGTGGTTATATGTGTTAAATACTTAATAGAAATTACTTATACAACTTAGTTTTACTTTCTTTAATCTAAAGACAGGTAAACAAAAAACAAGTTTTGTATATATTGGCAAAAGCTTTTGACAAAGTACCAGTGTTGAAAATGCCAATAACAGGAGGAACCAGTTAACATGATAGTCTATACATTAAAAATATCACCCATGTGGTCACAAATTATAAAAAGTTCGCTACATATAAAAAACTTTTGTGGATTATCACCTTGTCGTCGGTGGTAGAGCTTAGTAAGTTCTAGGATTCTGAGAGCAATGCTAGTTTGAAAATATGCTTATAGAAGTGCTAACCTTGATGGTAAGGTCAAAGGTGAGAATTAAGATAAAGCACTAGCCACTGTATCCGGACTGGACGGCTGAAATAAAACTCAACAAGCTAAGCGTTTTAATGCCAAACACCTTTCATTACTTTAATTTTAACATAAAACAAATGTTGAATTTAAAATCAAGAGTTGCGGCGGGCTTCCTCGAAAAATATGGCGATGAAAAAAATTTGATCCAAGCAGTAAATATAACAAAAAAAAGAAGCAAAGTAAATTCAAGAAATTAATAGCAGGAAAATAGATACAAACGGTGAGACTAAAAGAAATTCTAAAGCAACTAGAAAAGAAGGTAAAATAAAATGAGACGTAATGGGATTATGTAAAATCAGATTACCTGAAGAGAAAGCCACCACTTTGAAATCCGAACATATCCTGTTTCAAAACAACTTTGACACAAACTCGCACATCTGTGAAATAGCAATCATCATTAATAAAAGAATAATAATTAGCATAAGAAAATGTTTAACACGAGCTCGCAATCCGTTCATTAATTGAAAAGTTAGCTCTAAAAATTTTAGTTTAGTTGAAAAATTTATAAAATCGGAAATTTGTGCGATATTATAAACGCACTTGACAGCCGATTTAGAACCCAATAAAGGTTTTAAAAAGTATTTTGTATTATAGTCAAAATAAACTTTTACACTGCAGACTTTACAGCAAAAAACAGCAACTTTTTCTGACCAACGACCGCATTAAAAATCAAGAAGTCCAACATTTAGTTAGAATTTTTGAAAGGAAAATTATAATAGTGAAGCTTTAGGTAAACTTAATGAGTGGAAAATTAAAAACAGTAATTGAAGCTCAAACTAGTAAGAAATAAAAAAAAAATTACTGACTACTGCGGGCCGCAATCGGCCAGCGGTACGCGGGTTACCCAACAGCCAACACTGCTCTACAGCATTCTGCAATGCAAAATAAGGTTAGCCTACCCGTTTAAAATTACATGTAGAAAACACATTTGGTGTAAAACATGAATAATTTTCTTAAAATTTTGCAAACCCTACAATTTTATATAGTTTATAAAAAAAAACTTTGCTAATCACGACTTTATTATCTGTTCATTATTAGGTGTTCTAGTTTTAGAAAAATTTCTGTTCAATTCGTAAAAACTATGATTTGTGCCATTTTCAAAAATATACTTTGTAAGTCATTTTGTAGCCAAAACTAATTTTACAGCCGATTCGAAACTCATTGTAGGTTTAAAAAATATACTTTGTAAGTTATTTTGTAGCCAAAACAATTGTCTACAGTCTTTAGCAAAGCGAATTAATATCGTTCAACCCAAGTTATGTGTAAAAAAACTAAAAACATATTCTTATATACATTTGTTTATATTTTTTTAATAATAATATAATGCAAGCGAAGTGTCCCTAGGTACTAAAACGGGCCTGGGAAGAAGCCTATTGCTCACCCATGAGTCATGACTGACGAATCACCAATCAGGTGGGGGACGTGTAGGAAAACCTTTATCACTCACCCGGGAACTATGGTAAGTAGCACCATCCACGTTTATTTTAATCAGTTTTAGGTGTAATTAATTGGTCACCTTTTAGCTACAGAGGAAGAACAAACTTCCTCCATGTTAAATCACTTTGATAGTAAAAAGATACCCGACTGTAACGGAATGACATTCTTACAGAGCTTAAGTATGTTCTTTAGCCAATCTCTTGATAAAGGTTTCTAAACGCAATGCCTCTCTTCTCCGAAAAAAAAACCGTTCAGGTACAGCGTAAAGCTTTTTTGACACTAAAAGCCTTACCACCTTCTTAGAAGAGAATTAAACTGAACTTGTGTTTGTTGAGTTGCTTGTGACCAGTGAAAACTTGAATCAAGACTCTGGCTTCGTTTCTACTTAACCTTAAAAATTTAGATTTCTAGTTTGGAAGATGATTGTCGCCGAGAGCAATTTTTTATCGCCACTAGTTTTCATGTCTCTATCTAGCTAAATGTTGTACGCCAATTCATACCCTTGCGATATCCTTCACCACACCTCCGGTAGGACCTGCAGGTATAGTGGCGCTGTGGCGACCAGCCCTAGAGCCCAGTCTATCCAACCTGTCAGCAACTACATTGTCTCTAATTCCTCCATGCCCCGGCACGCAGTGGAAATATAAATTGCATCTTTCTCCCAGACGATTCAGTGCCAAACTACCAAGACAGATACGAGTGCCACGTACGAGTTAGGCTAAATAGGGCAAACAGAGTGGATATGCCATCCAAGCAAATGTGGTCGTTATCTATCCTGCTTCCATTTGCCATATCACTTAAAATTTGCTAAGCGCGTTCCAAATGGTGATAATCGACGCCTAAAAGACGGTGACCAAGTGCCAGAAATTTTTTATAATCGCCTTATCTTTCCTATTAAGCTACCTTTTTAAGATCTGTCGGTGAATTATATGTCGCCGCTAATAGTCATTAGTTTATTGCCATGCTTCCGCAATTCAGCCCTATTGCTCAGACTAATTCAGCACTTCTTGTCAAAGGCCAAATCACTCAAGTCTCGCATTCTACGAAATTTTATTTTTTAATTTAATATTAAAATTAAATTTAATTCACAATTTGACCAATTTAAAATTTTAGAGGGAGCCTTATTTTAAGCCTTTTTTGATTAGGTCCCTAGTTTTTCAGAAATCCCTATCAAATTTAGAACTTTAAAAATGTGCCATTTATATTAATAATTTTTAAATAATATTATTAAAATTAATTAATTCATTTAAAATCCGTTTTAAAATAATAAAATATTTGTATGAGGTATAATAAAATTAATCAAATAATATAATTGACAAATATATTCTTCTTCTTCTTTCTTCCATATTAGGCTAATAGCCTGTTCTTCTTCGGCGCAGGTTATCATTCCATCTCTTCTTCGGCCTTCCTGTGCTTCTTTTACCTTTTGGAGATTTGTCTCTGGCAATTCTGACAACACGTTCCTCATACATTCTGCTAATGTGGTAGGTGCAAAGATGTTTGCGGTGTATGGCCCAGTCGTTGATGTTATCGACTTTGCACATTGTACGTATGTTTTCACTCCGTTCTTTATTCATATGGGTTTTTCCAGTAATGCGTCGTAAGATCTTCATTTCCGTCGATTTTAGGATCTGCTTCGTTTTTGTCGTTTCTGGTCTTGTTTCTGATATGTATGTCATGATGGGTCTGACTATTGTTTTAATATATTCGCGATTTTGTTGTTGTGACAAATATATAATTAAGAAAGGTGTAAAAATATATAGAAATTTATTATCATTTTTTTAAAGCAATTTATACACTGGTCCTAGATATATATCTGTAGAATAAAACTAATTGGATTTCAATTACTTTGCGGCTAATTAATGACAAATGAATGCATTTAATATAATTTATAAAATCTATTAAAAACTTTCAGCTTTATACCACTAATGAGTTATAATGTACTATAAAAAACTCTTTGAGTATATTTTTGTAAAGAAAACATTAAATTTCTTTAGATAATTTTAATGTAAAACTAATATTAACTTGTCAAATAGTCATTAATCAGCTGTTCATCCAACTCTTGTTTTAACGTCACTTGAAATTCATCCATTATCCTGACATTTAATAGTAATCAAAATCTGTTTAAAACTATTAATAAAGGCCTAATACACACTTGCAATTACATTGAATTACGTGACCTATTGGTAAATTCAACATTTAATAGTACAAATTAAACAGATTTTGATTAATTCAATTGACAATACATAATCATCAAATTGCAGAAACTGTGTATTAGACATCAAATAATTTACATTAGAAATAAATTAGGCACAACCACTATAAAAATTTGTATTCAGAATAAATTCTTTTGTATATTAATTACTAATTAATTAATTAAATAAGCACAGTAGCCAAGCGATAAAACGCATGACCAGCATGCTAAAAGTCATTGGTTCAATTCCGGATCAATTTAAAACTCTAGAAAAAAGTCTAGATTTAAAAAATTAAATTAAATTTAAAACAACCACTGGGAAGGCTACGACTGAGATGATGCAATAATATATTCAATGACCTATGGACCATCGGAATAGACTACAATCTCCAGATGACGATAGACCGACTGGCATTCAGCCAGAAGCCATATGGGGTTATAGAGCTACAAGAGAACAAGATTTAAAATTTCTCTCTGCTTCCGGGTGTTTCAGAAGTCACCTCAAAATTTCATCCCGTCTTTAATCAAGAACGATATATACATACAATTAAATCGTAGTTGTCGATATCCGGAAAAAGTCCCTAAATTGGGACTCATGTCCCAGATCATTGCCCCGCATTTAGATGTTTTTGTAGCAAGTGTTACGACTCAAAATTGCGTTTGCTCCTTTGGTAATGCATATGATTTCTGTTTTCCCAACAGATACATTCTTCCCTAGAGTTGTAATTAATAAGAGATTTGGTTCTTGCGATTAGAAATTTCTGAACCTTATTTAGTTTTAGAGCTGTTAGTGTAGATGTAGACGTTGATGTTTTTGCCTGATCTTATTCGGCGCTCTTGTGTTAATTGATATTTTGTAAGGTCTATAAAAGACATAGCAAGGTGGCCTGTTATCTATTTTCCTTTCAAGAAATGATGTCATTTTGACTGCTTCCTCCAAAGCCCTACAGTGTTTAGACGCTGTAGGGGTAGTTGGCATGGCATCTGTCACGATCAGACATGCTGTTCTTTGTTACTCTATTAGTTATTTTTTGAGGTTTTTAGTCTGGTTCTGGGGCACCGGATTAGTGCTCCGCAGGTTTACATTGCTCTTCTTATTACTTTGTATACCCTTAGTGCTATGTTTGAAAATAGCCTCCATGTTATCCCGACAGATTACCGGCATTTTTAAAGAGAAACATATGCTTTTGTGCATTTTACATCGACATGTGATACCCATCTGAGTATACTGTCAAAAATTACTTCCAAATATTTGACTTCTAAAGATAGTCTTAAGGTAGTGTTGAGGTTTTGGTAGCCTACAGTCCTTTTTTGTTTCGTGAATAAAATCATTTCGGTCTTTCACGTGTTACTAGTAAAGGACTAGCAATACACCATTATTTAATTATTTTGAGGGCTCCTTGTATTAAGTTGCATAGGGCGGTTTTAATTCTTCCTGTTAGCAGGATGGTTATTTCATTTGCGTATCCTATTGTATAGAATCCCTAATCATTGAGGCGATGCAGAAGGCTGCCGACTCCTATATTCCATAGTATTGGAAATAAAATTCCGCCCTGCTAGCAGCCTCTGACTCCTATATATCCTACACCAAGGATGTCAAACTCAGAAGCTAACTTGGACCAAATAAAGAGTGCTTAACTTTTGGTGGGCCGCAAAGTTAACTTCAACATTAATAGATACATAGTTTTATTTGTATATCGTGGGTGGGGGTGGTTGCGGGGTGATTGCGCATGCCGTAATTTCACTACATACATGCTACATAATCTAACTTAAAAATATATGTAGTACGAACGAGATAAATGTTTAGGAGATTCTATATTTTATTCTGGACCGGTTCGTTATTATTATTTTATTATTGTGTAATGTTATATTGGCCGAGTTGGGCCGCAAAAACATTAAATGCGGGCCGCGAGTTTGACATCCTTGTCCTACACCGACTATGCTCTTCGTTCTAGCATATTTGTGATCCATTCATTAATTGTGGGATTCACTACTTACCTAGAGAGTGCAGTTTTAATTTTGCAAAAAGTGGTTTTATCAAAAGTAAACTTCGATGCCTATGACTACTCCCAGAGTGTACGTTTTATTATCAAAAAATCCTTCAATGCAGTGTGCAAATTTATGCAGTGCCGATTCGGTAGATCGCCCCTGAGTATAGGCATGTTGTTTGTGTAGATCGGATTCCCTGTTTTACGGATAGCTCTATCGCACAATTTTTTTAGCATTTTTAAAATAAAAACTTTGTTAATAAAATATTCTGGTTGGCCTGTGTGTAGTCGACACATCCCAATTTTGGTATGAATGTAACTTTCCATGCTAGAGAGATGTATCAGTAGGCGATACATGCCCTGAAGATGTTTGATAGGTGAATTATTAACACGTCAGTACTGGTGCTGGTGTTAAGGGGAAGGAATGGACCAGATTATCCAAGTCTTTTCTGTGAGGTAGCTAACAGCCCTCGTGGAAGAAACTGGAAGTACCGCTTCGGGCCATTTACCTTCGGAGGCCTCAAAACAATGTGTGAAATGTATTTAAAGGAGGATTATAATTGTTTTAAAGAGGCTGGTAATGTAACTACCATCGCATTATTTAAGCAGTCAATTTGTTGTGTAGAGTTTTTGGATATAATCTTTTTCAGCCATGCGGTTTTTGAGGTAGTTTCTACTTTCTTGGAAAAACACCGCCAAGTTTCCCGCCGCCGTTCTCTTATATTTTCTATTTCACTTGTATGACACAATTGATAAAATAAATTAAAGACTGCCAATCGAAAATCTCAGTAACTTTAGCCTTAATCATCTGTGATTATTTAGAGTGAGTCCTGGAGATCAACGCCAAAAAATACAAACTATATAAGGCTATAACTATTATAGCTGCAGTCAAGACTAGCCGACTTTACTGGCTAAGACACGTGGAGCGAATGCCAAATTTTTCGGCCTGTTTAAACAAGAGCAAAAGGATGACCAAGAAACCGATGACCGGAAAAATAGAAGACGCGCACAAAACCGGGCCAAATATTGAAGCAGGCCAAGGTATTTCATAGATTGTAGTGCCACGGAGTATTAGTAATTATTTAGTTTTTCCGCTCTGAATAAGTATTAATAATCACAGGAAGTTGTGTAAAAAAACTACTAATTAATTACCTTTGTTGTAAATCCACATCGTAGATAGTTTTGTATGTCGGCCAGTCGGATTGGTTTTTGCAGTTTTTCGCTTTGTTATTAGATTTTCCAGCCGCTATTTTAAGGCGCACCACCATCGTTTGGCATTTCCAGTTTTATATAAAATTAACATATTTTTCTTAAGAATTGAGTGTTGTTTTTCATCTCTTTCATTTTGTTGCTGGGGGTTATAAAATTTTTATTTTTTTAGGTAAAACATCAATAGTTTTTATATATATTTTTTAAATATTGTAACAAATATACCAGTTCCTTGAAACATTCTTTGTTTGACGATAAAATAAACAAGTTAACAAATAAATATTTTATATTTATTTATTCAAAATAAAAATTTAAATAAACAAAACATATGTAAAATAAATATACGAAAACCCTGAAAAGAAATATAATTCTCTCCCATTTCACAATTACCTCTTCTCGCTTCCTTCACATGCTATGGTTGCTTTGTTCTCTGTATATTATGATATTTAAATAAAACTTTAACTTACCATTAAAAATTTAATCAATGGTTAAATTTTCGTTAAATCCGTGTTTATAAATAACAAATTTGACTGCATTAGTTTTTTAAGGATTTAATTAATTTATAATGAGCAATATATAATATATAGACTAAAAATAACAAATGACTAAGTTGGCTTTGAAATAATGTATTTGTATAGAATAAAACTTAAATATTCCCTTTATACAAAAATTTCATCAAACATATTCGATAACGATGGTAATACAAATAATTTTTGTTAGCATTGTAAGTCAGCACCTCATTAATATCAAGTAAAAAAAATATGAAAAAGTTCAGGGTTAAACATGTAATAATGTTGACAATAGTATGGTCTAAGCTTCCAAGCTTTTTATAAATTAAACGATGGTAAACTTTGTTAATAAAATATTCTCGATAGTCCTTAAGTTTTATACTCTATTGGTATAGAAATATTAATAAATTTGTCCTGAATAGGGCAGAGTTCTTCTTTCTTCATTACTTTAGCAGTCAATGGCAGAAGATTTGTTACGTTTTCGACTTTTAATTACTAAAACTATTTCGCTTGCGTTATTTTACTCATTGGTTTAATTTGTTGCAAAAAAATAGAAAACAAAGATTTAAGAATAATAACAAACCATTACTAAAATCGCGTACAAATATTAGTGGATAATGGGTGCGGCCCAAAATCCCGAATACTAAAATTTCGAATGCCCAAAATCCCGAACGCCCAAAATCTCGAATGCCTAAAATCCCGAATGCTTAAAATCCCGAATACCCAAAGTCCCGAATTAGCTGGATAAAAAAATATAATTTAGTGACACTTTTGCTTCTTCTCCATGTTTCACGATATCACATTTCTGCTTATAATACAAAATTAATAAAGTTTTAAATTTTTTGTTTCTTTAAAATAATCTGATGTGGCCACCCCTGACTTTATGAGACTATTGAATTTAATTGGCAGTTTGTTGAAATTTATGCTGAAATAATTCCAATAGTGACATTATCACC
>JARJDX010092490.1:0-35246 GCA_030264735.1 Gymnusa sp. GC000175
CTGGCAGGCTCTTCCATGAATCCAAGAATTTCACAATATCTCGCCAATTCAGTTTAAAATGCATTATTAAATTATTTACTTTAAAATATAGTTCAAGCCATTGCTTTAGTTTTGGTTGTTTGGGCATTGGTAATGTAATACACTATACATATTTTAATACAGCCTTGATGCGTTATATTAATTAAGTCCTAGAGTATGTGCGGGTTATGTTCCGAGATAGCTAAGGATGGTCGTGAGTCAATCACGTACTTGTAATTAAATTTTCGGGGTTTTAAAACTAATTACATTTTATTAGTAATAAAAAAAATTTGGTGTTTTTGTAAAGATTTTTTGTGTTTATAAACTGGTCTTTTATCAACATGGCAGACATATTTTTTGTAAAACAACATGAAATTCTACATTATATATTCTATATTTACAATGGAGATTGTGGATAAAATAATTAATTTTGTGTTCATCCTAATATAATGTGAGTGTGGTATCTTTGTTTTAAAATTATTTTTGAAAATATACAATAATAAAAATAATATTATTTTATAAGCATGCATGGAAAAAATTTAATATGTTTATTACAAAAATGTTTTTTAAATTTGTTTTAATATATCCTAACGAAATAGAAGTCATGTTATCAAGCAAATTATATAGAACATGCATGGCTGAACTTTAATCTTAACAACAATTGTCTTGATAAGAATCCATAAAACGTCGGAAAGAAAATTCTTAGCTAGGTAATACATCTTGTCTATCGCCCTTAATTTCACAATTTTTCTCCAGTGCTGACCAACGTAATCTTCTAAATCGTATCGCCCTTGACCCCAATATTCTTAATTGAATTACAAGCACGCGATTGACTCACGACCATCCTTAACTATTTTAGAATATAAACGCCACATACGCTAGGACTTAATTAATGTAATGCATCAAGGCTGTATTAAAATATGTATAGTGTATTACATTACGAATGACCAAACTACTAAGGCAAGGTCTTCAATTATATTTTAAAGTAAATAATTAAAAAACGAATTTTAAACTGAATGGGCGAGATATTGTGTCCTTAAATAAATTGTAAAATTCTTCCAGTCGATATATTTAAAATCCTGAAGGTTTTGAATTGAATAGAAAGGCACTTGTGAAGCGAACAACAAAACGCTTTGGGATATATAAGGGGTGAAAAAATTATTGACAATTTATCTCGTGTGATAGCGATAAATACACATCCTGTGCATATAGAGAAGTTCCCTGAGGAATTTGTTTATTTGAAGGAGATATTTATCTATATATTTTTGATACTGAGGTGAAGAAGAATTTAACACATTTTTGGGAATTGGGGGATCTTCGCAGCTGCGAACTTCCATTAACACCACCGCATATATTTGCTTTGTAATGCGAAATATTCAATATTGTTTTAGATAGATCCTTTGAGAAATCTTTAGCGTGTTTGCTCTGAATATCACACACTACTTCTTAAGAAAACAAAAAAATCTTTGTGTTTGTTAAACTCTTAAATCGAATCAATCACGGAGACAGAAATATAAAAAAGACCAAGATGAATTGTGCTACTTTGTAAGAGCATCAATCAAAAACTGTTTATTACTAAGTGGGACTACTTCTGCAGGAATGATTTGTCAGACAGAGTTTTCCTATTTTATTTGAAAGGATGAAGAGGCACGAAAAACGTCGCTGAAAATTGACGTTGAGATGAATCCCCACCCAATTTACTTTTAATCAATGATTAATATTATTAAGAAAAAATTTTTAAAGCAAAAAATATTTCTTTTTAACCCAAGTTGTTTCCGCAAGCTAAAAATTAATGAATAAACAAACAAGTTTGCTTAGAGTAAAAACCATTATCTAAAACGTTATAATGGAAGTAAACAATGTCTTAAAAAAATAAGGCGGATCATTTTTTAAATTGGAGTACACGTTTGAAATCGGAACTAAATTTCCCAGTTCTTTATAACATAAAATACGAACAATACACAACAAAAAATAATAAAAATTTATTGCTGCCCCATACAGAATCTGACGCATGAGAAAAATATTGGTTGCAAACGCCGTCACGTATATGCACTCACATAACTACTGTAATTTGTGTATGTTAGAGCCTGTGGTGGTGAACCATTCCTGGGTTCATACCCTGGTTGTAATATCGACCTGCAGCTGACGCGAGCATTGACGCACGTGGGTATATCCCCGCCCCGAAAATTCCTGCTTGTTCCAGGCACTACGGAAACTTTGGATACAGCCGAATTTTAAACATACCAACAGCACGTACTTGATGTAGAAGCACAAAAAATATAAACCCGCTGTAATATAACTCACACTTTAAACATTAAAAAATAAAAAATAATTATACAAAAAAAACAGTCCAATACATTGAAAAGGAATGCAAATTGTAAAAGAGTAGTTTATAAACTTAATTAAATTTGTATTAATAAAGTAATAAAGTTTGTAAAAATGAGTAAGAACTTTATTAACATGAAAATTATGTAAAGAGTACATTAGGTTTTAAATATACCTACAGCAAAAGTGACAATTATTTTAAAAAACTTTGTTTATTATTTATTTTTTTGCTGTTTTATAGGTTGAAATGTGAGTTAAATGTTCATTTTTTTTAAGTATAAAACTTTTTTAATATTTTTTAATACTATGAAATAATCGTATTGTTTAACAAGAAATATATTAATATTTTAATTTTATTAAAATTTGTTTGGAATCCAAATTAAATGTGCCATGTTATAATAAGTGTCAAACTTAGTTAATTCGAACCCTGCTTAATTCACTCTCATTAATTGGAACTTTTTAACAGTCTAATGAAAAATACATATAAATGTCCTCTAATAATTAAATTTCGTCGTTAATTAAAACCCTCAATAAATCGATACTTTAAGATTGCAATGGGCCACCCTTTTTTTGCATTTACGTTTTGTTTAATAAAAATGCAGTATATGTTAAAGCTTTGGTGTCAATAAGTGACTTTTTCATGACAGCACGGATAATTCGATCTCCGCGTTAATGCAAAAGTTTAAAAAGTATCACTCATTTACCATAAACGAACGACACTTAACTCACTGTGCTTAATTATATGATTTAAACCCGTGATGTCAGCTCTACAACCAACGGCTGCAGTTACTGAGCAACGACTCAAAATATCACATAACATTTTAAAGCGGCAATTATCACCAAAGTGTTAATAAATAACAAATATTTTTAAATTAAAATACTATTACTACTGAAACGTAGATTTTTCAGAGCAATGAGTAATTTAATTTATATAAGAAATTAAACTAAAAAGCTTTTTTTTGTACCAAATGTGGGTCACACATATCAGTTGCAACAGAATTGATAACAAGGAAAAGGTGTGTAGAGTTGCAGCATACAACGAAAGCTGAACAAGCTTTTGATCTGAGCGAGTTTGCAAAATGACCACCGAAGAATTTTAAAGTTGAGATTACCCATAGATTACATCGGTTAGAGTTTATTATATAAAAATTAATAATTATTATAAGTTGTAAATTTTAGGAAAGATATAATTATATATAAACTACGACGATATAATAAAAAGTTATCGGGATACTGTAAATGTTTCTCTTCATTGGATATGGCTGATAATTTATATTCAGGGTGGTCAAAATGTCAGTAAATCAAATATCTTGATAAATTCTCTTGAATTATAGATGGAAGGGGGCAACTTTATAATTTTAAATACGAACCCGAATTTTTTATTGCAGATTCAGGTTATGCGGTAAAAAGTACATTACTTAAAACACATTTTTGTTATCATATTAAGTGGCACTGTAATCGCAAGAAAAAATTATCGCAGGATTTGATTTTTTTTTGCGAATACAGCGCCACCTACTATAATTCCAAAAAAAAATATTGCTTTATTTATTTTCTTCCACAAAATCCAAATCTGCAATAAAAACTGCGCATTTTCTCTTGAAAATTTGAAGAGCTTCTTACCCCACTCAAGGGTGGAAAATTTTATATTTTCGTTGCAGATTCGGATTGTGCAAAAAAAATTCATAAATTTTACTGGTAACAAAGTTTTTTATTCGTAGAAAAGCCAAATCTTTTCTCGCGATTAGAGCGCCACCTAATATGATAACAAAAAAGTGTTTCAAGTAAAATTTATTTATTTTTCATCTTAGAATCTAAATCTGCAATAAAGAAATAGGGGATTTATATTTAAAATATCAAAGTTGTCCCCTTTACACCCACAAGGGTGAAGTCGGAGATTTTACTTTAGTATAATTAAATGAATAGACTTTACTGAAAAATTGAATTTTTCGTTTTTTATTTGAAAGTGACTTTTGCCCACCCTGTATATCATACATACACAGGATATCTATTAAATAATATTACACGTTTATGTAAAGAGTTCCATTAACGTAACTTAAAACAAAAATCCTTTGCAATATAGTTTTCTTGTACGAGAATATATTTATTTCTAATTGACATGTCCTAAACGTTCTTGATCGTTGCTGGCGACCTTGTTGATCATTATTGCTTTGTGTGCCTCGGCGCGAAATAACTGAGTCGTAGATTTGCCGTACTACTGGCGAAGGTTTTTTAGTCAACATGTAGTACGACGCCCTATGCTTCCTCTTCCCATAAATTTGCCTTGCATTATTATGTAAAGCAAGTTAAACTTTTCTGGGTGTCTCATTACGTGGCCCAGATACTCGAGTTTTTCTTATTTTATTTTGTTTATTATTTCGCATTCCTTAGGCGTTAGAAAACTGCGAGGTTGGTGACTCCTTGCACCCAGCTGATCTTTAGGAGCATTTATGCATTTTCTTAGTCACTGCCTACGCCTCCAGACGTACAAAACGACGGGAAAAACATAGATCTGCATCATTTTTATACGTAGCTGAAGTTTTCTCATTTAGAACTAGTCGATGTTTGCGCATTTTTAACTGTATTAAACTGCCTTTGCTTTTCTTTTATCATTTTTATAATTATTCTTTGTATTATTCAGTACTTATCCTGATTGTTCTTTCTGTGTTGCGTCCATTCTTTCATAAGGTCCAATATCTCTTTGTCATCCATGATCTCTTTTCTTTTTATAATTTCTTCATTTTTGTTTTTAGAATAGTTTGTTAGTTATCTCTTTGCACGCTTTCCATGACTCTTCTGGGTTATCTTGATCTACTACTAATTGTGCTTCTAGATAATCCGTAATAGCCACGTATGCTTCTTCCTTGGCAAATCCTAAAGTTTTTATATTTTAATTTTCATTCGAGCTACCAAGATGTTGTGACCCAATGGAACATCCCCCTCCCGGGTACCTCTTAACTGATTTTATAGAGTATCTATAGCAGATGAAGTCAATTTTATTTCTTATCACTCTATCGGGCGTATATATTTAACACTTTGGCAATTTAAAAAAGGTATTTGCTATATTGAGATGCAGAATTTGCGAATCTATCTCCTCCGTCGTTTCTGATGCCTAATCTGAAGTTATCCATAGTTGGCTTTTCTTTGCCTTTGCCAACTTTTGCAGTTATGTCACCCATTATTATAGTTTATGTCCTGGCTTTTTGTAAGCTATAGTATTTGTTTTTGATTAAAATGTTCATTTTGTTCTTCTTCTTGATTAATAATGGGTAAATACATCGGAATAAGGACGGCGGTAGTTGTTTTTAATTTTATTATAAAAATTTTATTCGTGTGGAGTATACAATTCTTAACTGATTTAGCTATAAATACTACTATAATCCCAACTCCGTTGTAGTATTTTGTTTCGCTGTTACCTGCATTGTGTAGTTTTCTTTCTTGGTTTAGAGTTTGGCCATCTCGTTTCATTGATTCCCAGTTAATCAATTTCCAGTCTATCTATTTCTTTCACAGTGTTATGAGCTTTTTCTGCCTCAAACAGGCTGCGTATGTTCCATGTTGCTATTTGATGAGTCTCAAATAGTATTATTTTTTTCTAATCGGGACATTCTACGGATCCTTGCCCCATGTAAGCAGCGGCCGTTCTCGGTGCCATTGTATATATCATCCATAGTGTTTTCTGAAGAAAAATAATGGGGTGGTTCAAGTTTAAAATCTCTTTTTATATATTCTCTTGGCGCCACTTCATCTCTTTGATTGTGTTATGTAGGTTCTTCGAATACTTTTGATTGTAATTTTCAGGGGTAAGTTTTTCCTTTTCAGGTGATAATAATGAATAATGATCATAATGAATTTACATGCTTTACATTAAGTCCTTATATATATTTAACTTTCATTTACAAAGTAAATTAAAGTATAGTAATCGCAAAAATTTTCAAAATCGAGATTTTTTCGGAAATATCCGTCCTGAAAATTCATATTTAAGCCAAAAATTGAAAGGTCCCAGTGACTTTTGGCTAAAATCCAAAAATAGGAAGTGGTAGTTTATTGGTGAGGTTTTTAGGTTTTTTGCAAACATTTCAAAATTTAGCATTGTAAGAACTCATTATTTTCTGTTGCTATGCAACATTGTCAGTGTAATTATTCATATTCATATGAAGTTGCAGAGACGTAATGTCATTTGATCAGCTGACAATAAGTATTTTACTTATTGTCAGCTGACAATAAGTATTTCACTTATTGTCAGCTGATCAACTACTACTACCCGTCAAAAGTGATAGACGTCAATAATTGAATTATTATTGCAAACATACATTTTAACTTTGGGGTTAACTATCTTTAAATATGATAGTTAACCCAAAAAATATCTCAAATTAGTAAATGAAAGTCGTGTGGTGACCACACCTCCATTTTTATATTATGAAACAAAATACCTAAACGAATGGCCTCTTGGTGTTCCCATGCGCAAAAAAAAACAAAAAAATTTGAAACAGAACTATTTCTTTTTCTAATACATTTTTTATTATTAACATATAATACCAGCCCATTGGCTCAGTTAGTAGAGCACTAAGTTTATGTTTATAAGATCTTGGGTTCAATTAATTTTATAAAAATTACTAACATTTTTAAAAAATTCAATTTTCTAGTCTAGATCAAAGGTGTCCAACTACGGCCCGCGGGCCTGGCCCGGTCCGGCAGGTGATCTTCTCATGTCACCGAAAGTTTTTGTAAAATACTGAATTTTTTTGGACGAATCTGTATGAAATTAAAAAAAAAAATATGCGAAAAACGTATTTGATAAAACAGGATTTTGATCCCAACATTCAAGAAATTCTTCAGTAAAAAACACACTTCCATAATTCCCATTAAAAGTTGCATGAAATAATTTTCTAAATATGTACAATTTAGCTATGTTTGTTTACTATTGATGTATCTGTAATTTACTGTAAAAAATAAAATGCAAAGCTGCTAAATTCATAACGAGATTTTTTATTTAATTCACATATTTACGTGGCCCTTCGCTAATAAATTTAAATCCCAATCTGGCCCTCGCGGCAAAAAGTTTGGATACCCCTGGTCTAGAGTAAGAAGCTCTTGCACTTACAAACCACAAGTAACAGGCCTCCCTAGGTCGATTACCAATTAGGAATAAAATTCTAACAAAATCTAGTAACTATCCAATAATATGTTATACAAAAAAGTTTCATTTCTTAAACCCATCAACCATTTATTTTTGGCGACCCCTTACTTCTCTCCCCATTTATTAAAATTATTATCTTAAACCGGATATGTTTTTAGAAAAAAAGTGTGGCTTTGAATAAAATATTTAAACTTCCCTTAAGAATATGTGACACGTCGGGTTAACGAGTTATTATCCTGGTGCAGTGGAGTGTTCCTCATTATACCATCTGATAAGTCCGCGGTCTGGTAGAAGTGCGCGGTGTCTCCGATCCGACTTAGTCCAGATTATTGTAATCCTTTGCCACACACAGCGATAGTTGCTATCGACATTTCCATCGAGCGGTCGTTCGTTACTAATTGATTTTACTATATTACCTCGGGTCCCCTTGTGTGGGATTCGCAACATCTTAAAAAGGCCACGTAAAAAAAATCATCACGCATTTAAATTGACATATAAACCGTGATGGAGGACCAATAAAAAAATACAAATCGTTTTAAAGAATCTAATCCGAAACATTTTATTTACATAATTATTTTTGCATCTTATGCGCTTAAGAATTTATCGTATCATCGCTTTACTGCACCCTATCGCAAGTAAATCATTTCATTGTACTTATATGAAACGTTTAATTAAACGCTGGAAGAAGTAGGAAAAGGCGGAATATTATAATTTCTGTTATATTTTTTTTGCCTTGGGACGAATCGTTTTAACATCGATGAAAAAATGTACATTTCCTGCATGTACTTACTTCGTATTAAGTGCTGGGATTTTTTTGTTTGTTAGGGAAGTCGCCCAGGATTAAAATTCCTAGAAGAAACTTGACGTCTGATTAATCTTGTTCTATAAATATATTATATAAATTGTTCTGGTATGCGACTATTTACAAACATAGATACAGTGATTTTAACATCTATAAATCGTATACAACTACATGCGGTTAAGCTGTTCCTAAAAAAAAATGTAATCCATGTCAAAATTATTAACAGGATTATTTATAACTAGCGTTTAAGTTAAATTATCAAAGAAATTTTAATTAAGAAAATTAATGATCGTTACTATAAAAAATTCTGCATTAAAATAGTTTATTAAGCAACAAGTTTTATAAAGACACGAGCTTTAAGTTAATCACGAGCGACGCGATGAGGTGCGAGTGTCTAGAGTAGTTTATAAAACGCGTTACATACTGTACTTTTTCTACAAGCAAAAAAAAACAAATAAAACAAGCAACTTCTTTTATTTAACGTCAACTTCAAAAACACATTCGAACCTAATGCGAAACTGACAAACGTCAAACCACCAACTTGATTCAGGGGTAGATATGTCAAAAAAAAATTAAGCAGTGTTTAATGAAACTTGATTGTTTTCAATAACCGAAAACACCCGAATCGGCAATAATCCGTATCTAATGAGTAATCGTATTTAAAATGACACTTCCCGTACTATATTTCTGTGCAAATTGTGACATTTTAGAGATGGGAGTAGCAAAGTAATGTTTTCTTTGGTAAAAGCTAAGAAAACCTACAAATATAAAAAAAAATATCATTTGGATTTTAAGTATCTATTGTTCAACTTAAATGCTTTTTGGGAATTATTTTGATCAAGCATGAAGTTGTTGCCCAAATTGCACTTTATCAAGTTCTTTAAGGATTACAATTTAGTTTTTATGATTTTATTTTAATAAATTTAATTTTATTTCATTATTTTGGCCTAAAATATTTTATTTTTAAATAAAAAGTGAAATCATTTTTGTAATCTTTTATTTACTTTTTAAATTTCAAGCCTAAATTGATTTATAGCATCATACAATTGTTAATTTCGTTCGTGATTTATGCTTCCAGTTTAGTACACTTTTAATTAAAATGTTAATTAACTAATTTTTTTAATATACATTAGATATTTGTTAAACAAGCATATTTAGAGGTGTACCATTGGGTCGAAATGGATATAAGTTATCCTGACATATAAAATTACATAGTAGATTATTACAGAGTGAGAACCAAAAATGGTAATAACATGGAGTTACTAAAATAGTTGCCACGAATTACATGTTTACCGGTAGTTATAGTGAATGATTTTCTTCTGATAAAAACTTGTATAAAATTAAAGTTTCATGTTATATTGTGTATGAGTTATCTTTATTACTATCAATTTAGTTATAAATTACTTTTGCAAAATTATGATTAGAATGACTGCATTTTTGTCAGTTTCTCAACCATTGTCAATATTATATGTGATCCTTTCTTATTTATTTTATCCCACCTTAAGTTTTTAAAATAGTTAAGCATTAATCACTTCTTTATGCTTAATTTATTGCCAAACCTCTTTTCACTTCTAGACAACCCAAATTTGTAAATTTTAATATTTTATATCCTTTCATATCCACCAACGAAAAAATAATTTATTAAGGTGTTTAAAACATGGCTTTTCTGTAATAAAAATTGCGAGTGCATTTAAAATAACTTTATTCGCGTTCTTTTAAAATTTTATAAAGTTATTGCTGTCCATTAATCCTTCATCATCTGGAAAAACAACCCAAGAAGGCATTACATACCCAGAGTAAAATGGATGCTTTTGATGCTTAGTTGGAAAGCTTATATCAAAATTGCCAAACTAAATAAACCAAGCACCTAGGGTGAAAAGTTCTAGGGAAACAAAGCCGACCCCGATTGAAATAGGATGAGAATTAGTCAAAGAAGAAGAACCAAAATTATATCGATAAGTAAAAACAATTTAAATCATATAACTTGTCCACCAACATTTTGAAAAGTTTAAATCGGTATATTTTCAAAATATGGCCCAATAATCCTTTGTGGAATGTATCACAACACCGTATATTTTTGAAGTCTTTTTCTTGCTGCAAGCATCTTGGCTTCAGCTCTTACGCGAGTTTAATTTTGTATGGGAACAGACGTATGTTCTTTTGCAATACCTGCTGCAATCATCCGCTAGTAATGGTTTCCGGGTTTTGACATATTCATAACTGAACCCTGTTGCTGAAAACATTTTACCAAGCGTCTAATCGTAATAATGGAAGACGACTTGTCTACATTAAAAAGGTACGAAACCCTTATTGGTTCTGTATTTTGGAAGTCTTATTTTTAAAATAAAACTATAATTTTCGTTGATCGCGCCATCATCTTTCTACATAAAATTTCCCAGAGTTTCTTTTCAGGGTCTAAAAGTATGCAAAGATTGCAAACAAACAAAAATATACAATGCCGGATGTTAGTATGTTAGTATCTAGTTAGAATTGGATTTCTGGCGCGGTTCTTTTTCTAACCTTGTGTTTCCAGCTGATCTTTCCTATTTCTGATGCTAACAGCCGTATTATTTTATTTTTATTCATATAAGAAAAGTGGTGACACTTTAACAGTAGATATAAGAAGACACCTGACCTAGTATGATCAATATTTTTAATAATGTTACAATTTAGTCTTCGACCAATTAGAATAAGTTACTTCTTTATGTTTCTAATATACCATACAACTATTAAGTGAGGAGTCATTTATTGAGTTTTCTGGCAATTCATCTTGTGCATTTTATAAGCACTGGCCCAACTTTTACTCTATCCCTATTCTATTACACTAACTTAAAGATTTTTTTGTTTTAGTCTTCTTTCTATGTTTGTCTTATTAGGAACTCGTGTTGTCTCAGTATTCAAAATCTGGAGAAATCCTATTAAGTTTGCTTGCGGATTTCCAAATATATCTGGTTACTCCTTCCCAAGGTCTTTAAGATTGTCGTCTTTAATGCACCATGGTGCATCTACGATGTGTCACTACCTTATTTTTTGTCCAGCCCCGGAGCTGTGGGCCGTACTTTCATACTGCTTTTAGTGTTTGTTAGCAAAAGTTTTTTTTGTATATTGTTAGGGCCATTACATTTTTTTGATACCTTACGTTAATTGCGCTCTTTTCTTCTTGACATCTTTTGGTTGTTTTTATGGATGGTATTAGCTGATCATTTATTGTTATCTAATTATGTAGTATCCGTTTATTGGTAAAGTCAATATTAATCGATTTGGTTCAACTTGTATCACTTAGTGTGGTATTTTGCTAGTAGCTTTCTAAAATGGTATTAAAATGGACACCAACGAAAAGAGGAAGACCTATCTAGAGACTATGATAATCAACTACAACAAAATAGTAAAGGCAAGTTGCAGAGCACGGAAATAAATTTCCTGAGAAAAATTAAAGGATTAATTAGGTGAGGCATAATCAAAAACACATAAGTAGGAGAAGAACTAGAAGTAAAACCTAAACTTGAAATTATAAAACAAAGATAGGTAATACCAGTATCATTCAACGGAAGAATAGTAAATAAGTATGGAACCTCCAAAAGACTAGCCATTTATAAATTTGGTATGAATAGAAAAATCTCAATCCTACACCATAATAAATGAAAAACTATGATTCTTGATTATATGTGTATGGATTTATTTATCTTAAAATTAACATTAAAAATATGAATTTTTGTAATAATTTTCATTTTAAAATTTTGATTGCGTGCATTTTCGAGATATAATTTTATATACTATTTATCGTTGCTCCAGCACTAACATTAAATTAAATTTATTTATCGTTGCAACAAATTGAATTTTCCCTAACAAAAATGGAAATTACAGAATTTATAAGATTAAGCTGGTGATAGCCTAGTTTCATAATGTTGGTTGGGATAAAAAAATTAAACAAAAAAATCTTTATTGCACAAAAGCTAGTTCAGTCATGGGTTGGGACTTGGTATGGTGGTAAGTTACGGTTATTAGTAATTGAACAACCTGTATGGAGTCGCGGTATAATAAAGTAGCGTGAGGATCTAGGATGTAAGATAGAGGGCGCCAGCCGTGTGTGTCCTGCATGATAAACATCGGCCATGTCCCTTGTTTGTTTACAGCATAAGAGTAGGATGGACCAAAGTTGATAAATCTACAATAAATCACGATCACTATACGCTGAGACATTTAATTACAATGTTGAAAAGCAATTATGATATATTTAATTTATGTGCGCGCGTTTCTGTTTGTATATAGATTCGGGGCGTTTAGCTTCTGTTGAAAGCCCGAGGAACTAACTAACCATTCAATGGCCATCGTAAATTATTCCGCGCTTTTTATCAATGGGAATCGATAGGCGGACTCTGTAAAAGTAAACTATGCATGATGATTAAGTGATAGCAGCGATGATTGCCCCTACGCGTTTCATCAATTATTTTAACCAAAGCGCGCGGGATTTCTTTTATTTTAATTTAATTTTCATTTGGTTTTCCATTCGTTGTTTATGCTCTTTAGTTAAATTCTCCGTATCGTTATAACCAATTAGCGTAGAATAATGGAGTTGTTTAGGTTCTGTGACAACGAACGCTTTGCCGAAGGCAACCGCAGCTCGATCCAAACAACTGGCCAAAACAATGAGATAATGACAACCGAAGAAAATACAGAAATAATGGCAACCCCTCCCTTTGAATTTGCTAAAAGTCGGCCTTGTAATCCTCGGGCACTGCACGTGATGTATTTTACATTTATTAAACTCTGTTTCCATCAAATGGAAAATGTTGATATTTTATAATACCTATAAATACAGAAAATACATTAACTGAACATCAATATAGTAAATAATATTACGAACTTACTAAAAAACATTTTTAATAAATGTTCTAAATATTATTTTAAAATATATGTATTTATTTAATGCAAATGTTATTATATTTTATTTATATAAATTATTTGTTTTTAACATAAAGGATAAAATAATAATCGAATCAGTACTCAATTGATTATTTTTAAATAATCAAAATGATTTCTGACTGTACTCCTCTAATGTTAGAAGTTCAAAGTTTTTGAAAAGAATTCGGCGAAAAATAGACTTGTGTATTGTGTTCAACTCTCGCCAAATTCTCTTTAAAATCTTAGTATTCCTAAGATGTTTTCTGTGTAATATTGTTTTTGAACTGCATCCCAATGCAAATCATTACTAAGTTTTTGAAGAGAATTTGACAGGAAAATATTATATTTGAGTTTGGTGCCTTAACGTGAGTCATGCAAGATCTTAATGCCAAATTCTCATTATAAAATTAGTGCTTCTTTCTGATCCGAGGAGTCTAAACGGCGTAAAACAGCGGTCCTTAGTCGAGAATGAACTGGTATGCAACCCAATATGATGTTCAGGAACCCTCATATTTGTAGCCGAGGACATGAGGTTTTACAATGGTGCCGGTGGATTAAATTACCTTGGTTGATGAGCTACACACTGAGACAAATGCTTTGCTACAGTGCCCTTGTCTGGTGGCCTATGACCAGACTGTAATCCCTGAACGATCGACTGTCTCAGGTACAGAAGCTTATCTGTCTGTCTTGACAGGCGTAATGAAAACAACTTCAACCGCGGCCATGAGACGATCCTTTGCCACCGCTTGATATACACAAACGGGAGGTAGTATGAAGCTTGGCCTTAAGGCTGTAGGATGGTGGACTCTGGGTACGAGAGGCATACAAAGAAAGGTTACACCATAGCACTTTATGAGGTGAAGTTCAATTTTGAGAAAAGCTACCAAGTCAAAACATATATTATTGGCAATGTAAAAACAAAAGAGTACCCGACGCGGAACTGGAACTGGATTTTCATGTACTTACACCCACAGGGTTATACACAACCGTACACCAATCGGAACTATTCGTAATCACCCAAGGGGCTAGAGCAGTTGCAGGCAAAAGACAAAAATCTCCGCAATAAAATAATCCAATTCAATTCCGATAGTCGGGCGGCACTGAATGGACATAAAGTTCACTCGGATCTGTGATATGAATGTCACAAGGTCCTACAAAAACTTAGAAAACAATGTCATCATACTCAGATGGCAATAATGGCAACGAAGAGGCGGACAGACTGCTGAGAATGGCTGCGGGACCAGCCAGTTAGACCAGAGCTGGTTCTACCTCTGGCACCTAACCGCTCTATTAAAACTTTACACCATCAAAAGTCAATACAAACGTACTGCAAATAGAGCAGGTCCGCAAATTAAAGCTCCCAAGTTGTAAACAACAAAAAACTGCCTAAGATTAAACAGAGGAAACCTTGTAGGAATGTAGACCGGTCATTACCGGCTAAAGAAGCATCTCCACATAATTGTAGTGGCTGTGTAGAAGAGGACAAAAAGGCTTTGCACTGCCCCGCGCTTACGGCAATTGGAGAATCCATACTTAGACTACTATACTAGTATACTATTAACAATATTTTACCGGTGTAAGTACTCAGGTTATTCGAGAACACGGAATGGCATGAGCGCTAGCAGCTAATAAGAAGGAGTGTAGCACAATGAGCCCACTCATGAGGACTAAATGCTGAGTCTCGCAAACACCCTTCAAAATAAATCAGTCAACCAAATCAATCAATTGTTTAACAAGTAATAAAAAACTCCTGCATCCAAGCCAGGATATCAAAAACTAAATCTTTACTTTAATTAATATTAATAATAAAGGTTCTGTTCGAGTAGCAAGGATATTATTAGGGTAAAAATTGTACTAATTTGGAATAAAAATATAGTAAATTTTTATTTTTTGTTTATTTATGTTTGTATTTAAAAGAAAATCTTTGGACAAAATGACTAAACTGTAAAACTGCTTAAAATTTTCATAACTTTTGGCAAAAATTTACCCTTCTACCTTTAATTTAAAATCCTTAATCAAATTTTTGAGGATTTTTTAAAATATTATCCTTTAAAAAATTTCATCTATAGTTTGGAAATTGTCATCCCCTAATCAATATTTTTAAGGTAAATATATTAAACTAACACCAATTTGAAATAAGAAAATAATAAAATTTTATTTTTCACCCCCAATTCAAGGCTTTAAAATCTAAAAAAAATTCTTTTGAAAAAAAAAACCACAAATGATATATTCGTCATTTTTAACAGAAACAATCATATTTTATTATTTATCAGCCAATTAGAATTTCAGCGGGTCTCTGCAACTTCATTTTGATGAAATGTATGTGGGCAATAATTCCACAAGTTTTCTTTCCCATTCCTTGATAGCATAGTACATAGTCTTTTCAATACCGTTATTGCTGAAATTCCTTTTTACATTCTTTGTGCTGCGGTGTTGATTATTTTCTTTTTTGGTCATATTTCTGTATCACATCGCCTTGAAATAAAAAGTGATTTTTCTCTTACACATGGGGGCACTTTAACTCGTTTTATTTTTTTCTTATCTTTTTTTTTTCTCATAATTGCAAACATTGTCATCCCTAACTTTATTGGTGTTACAATTGTATTGTATATTGCCTTATTTCTTTTCAAGTCTATTTTTGCCTTCAATTTGTCGATAAAGGACGTTTTGTGGTCAAGTTTAGAATAGCAAATCATCTTATATACTTGGCTGGAAGTTCAGTATATATTTTTCTTCTTCGTCTTTTTTATCCAGGGCTATGTTCTGGTAATATCCAACTTAATGATGTCATCTCTATTTTCTTGTGGTCTCCCTTGTGGCTGTTTGACTTTTTTCTATAGTGATTTTTACCAATGCTTTACAAGGTCTCTCTTCAGTACCTTTTTCTTTCCCTAGTTTATTTTACCACGTCTTGGATCTTGCATATTTCTTCGCATTGCTTGGATTTTATTTTTTTTAGGTTTCAGTAGATATATGCTTGTTCTGTCGTATAACTTCTTGTAAGTCAAATTTTTCTGACAACAATCCTAAGCTTTGATTTCTTAAGTTTTATTTAAAAGTCTATAAAGAGAGCGTATAATTTCTAAGAAGGAGTACTTTAAAGCCAAATAATAGTTTTCTTGTGCTTAAGCCTTTGCCACTTTTTTTTTCAAAAGTATACTATGGATTATTTTCAGATAGATTTTAGATGTACGGTCGATTACTACATTTCGAGTTGTCCTTGGCATATAGTATCTTTGGTGGTGTAATGAATGTGTGCCACTTTTGAGGAATAATACTAGCAATATTGATTTTCTTAAATATGTCCAAAATAATATCTAATGTTTCTTTAGAATACATTTTAGAATTTTTGCTGGTACTTCGTCGGGTCTAACATCGTTACCATATTTGGGGTTTCGTTCTGCAGATTCCATTTTTTCTCGTATAATTTTAAACCCTGACAAGCTTATGGTTTTGCAATTTTTTTGATTGAAATTGTTTGTCTAAATATTATCACAAAATTTGTTTTAACATAATTGAATGTTTTTTTATTTTTGTTTAAAAGTGTATTTCCTGAAATATTTGAGCCTTTCCGAAACATTTGTTGCAACCGGTATATTTACTTGTAGTCCAAGTTTTGGATTGGTATAAAATCATGGAAAATATGAATGCTTCGACCAATCAAGCTTTAGTTATTGTTTTGAAGCGCTGACTAAATTCCCTTAGATTCCTCGTTGCTGCTTGGGCCATCTTTGTTATTTCCTAAATTTTATATTTGGTTTCACCAGTTTTAAGTTTTTAGAAAAGTGATTATAAATCACTGTGGAATAATTTTTTACTCATCGCTATTAGGAATATTTGCTTGCTTTTTGATTTATCTAACATTCGTTTTTGTTATAGGTATAATGTATAACAAGGGCGAAAGTGAAGATATCTATAATATCTATATTTTAATATAAACTAAGATTAAGACAGTCTTAAAAAAATCTTTCCTTAATTTTAATTCACATTTATTTGCTGAATTAATATGTACTGTACGAATACTTTCAAAAGATAAAATGTCATATATAAGGACGAAGAACATACCATTTGCAAATTTAAAAGGTTTGTTTCATTTGTAATTTAAGTTGCGGTTATGTTTGTAAATTGCTGGTGTAATTTGCGGTCCAATATTTGTATTGGCGCAAGCAGAAACCACAAATTCTTGAAGCATTCGTGCGCGCGCCCCTTATTTATAAAAAAGACTACCAAGTTGATAAATGTCAAGCCATTGTTTTAACGTTGTTCGTATTTTACACATTGGGACTCGCAATTCCCACGGCTACCTAGAACTTTTGCGGAATCCTTTACAACAAAATTCTTCACGAGATCTCCACAAAAGAAATTCTATTTTCACTGAAATTATCAACAGAACATTTAAAAAGACCACAGACTAAACAATTTTACACATTAGGAATTCTTCATTTATTGCACTATAAGGAAATCTTTAGGGATATCCTTTAACTATGCTATAAAATTTTATTATCTAGAAACCTCCATGCGTCTGCAGAAAACAAAAATTAAATCAAATTTTACACAACAATATGATCAATGACAACCAAAATTTAATAATTTTTATTGCTTTACTTACATACCTATTTATATTCTGAACTTTGCGTGTAAAATTATTTTTATTTTGGGGCGGTTAATCTGAATTTTGTATTAAATGAGTCGCAATTTTATATTTTCCAGATCTACATTAGCTGAAAGAGCGAACCTCGCCTCACAAATAAAGGTTTAAAAAAGTAAAAATATTCTTTAATCAGTATTTTTGTAAGAAAACTTATCAAAAATGATTTTGTGATTAAAAAACTTGCCTGGCGTATAAATAAAAAAAGTAAATTAGGGTTTAAACTTTGAAAATATATTTTTATATTTTAGGAAATGGGAAGCATTTTGAACAATAGGTATTTCTAAGAGAAGTAAAGTTCTAATGATTGTTTAGTGTAGTAAAAGGTATTAGAATGTTGAAAATGTGTGGAATTTTAAAGTTTCAAGCGAAGTTCTCGTTGCATTTGCGGCTTTAACTATTATTATAACGTCAGTTCTTATTAATATAGTGTGGAATAAAATAAAATGCGTAAGTGCTTCGAGGTGGCAGCAGATAAATAGTGTGACTTAGCAGGAACATTCCCGACCACAGTGTGTTGTGGATGCTTTGGTAATTTGTCTGCGATTTGCGCAGGAATTAAGCGAGTTGATTGAAGGGCAGGAGTGTTTAGTGTGACGTCGAGTTCACAAATAACTCAACTGAAATATATGCATTGGCCCGTTTCTTGAAAGGTGGTCGCGTCCTTTCAACGCTCACACAAAAATCAAATTAGAACGCCTATTTTAAAACCAACCCTTCGTTGACGGAAGGAAACAATTAAACAATTAATACGCAATTTTAATGTCTCAATAAACGTTCGCATGGTTGCTTTTTTTCGTAGAAATTAACTGTTTAAGATACGTATCTGGGTTGTGTGCATAATATTTTTGCACCAAGCGTCCGTATCGACAATGGAATTCGACGGATCCTTCAAACAATGGGTCGCCAGATCCTTCCGTCCGATATCAAACCAGATTGCATGAATTTGCATTAACTACAAATAAATAACCATTTGATGACGTTCTTACTGCATGTTTTTACACGGCATATTGTAACGTAAAAGGAACAGTAGCCTACAAGAAAATTACTACCAGATTAGCACATCTTCTTAAGAAACAAAGGCTATAAAACATGTAAAATGACAGAAACTCATTTTCATTCTATTATTATTTATAATTAAATCAAAATAATAATTCATATTTTTTAATGAAGTCCACCAACTTAAAAGGAAGAGAAAAATGATCCCATATACAATGCATGGGGAAATTTATAAATAACTAACTTAAGGTGGCTTCAGAAATAAGGATAAGGCTATGCATAGACTACGATAAATAGGTAAAAACTGCCTCTTATAAATTTTGCGAATGAAAAGCATTAAACCGCCAAAGTCAAGAACTTGGCATAATAAATGGGTATCTAAGATCAAATGAGGAGGTACTTGTGGACAGATCACTGAGCCTAATAGAAGACTTCGGTCTGTAGTGTTATGGATCCAAATTTAAAATGTTTTGTGGTTACTTAAGTTAGTAATTAACATGACATTTTTTTACTAATAATATGCAAAACACCATACAATGTTTAAAAGCCCAAGATCACCCTTACCTACGTCACCTCAATAAAATTACGCAAGAACAGAAGATCGGTACAACCAAAACTATAAATCGTTAATGATGGACTATTTGTGACATTTCTTTCATTATTAGGCTTTTGACTAGTAAATAATCTAAAAGCAAACAATTCTTCGTGGTATTATGAAGGAAACTTTACTTTTTTACTTTCTCCTTTAGATTAAACAGATACAAATAAACTAGTTTGCATGTTATTAGATTGGACGTTATATTCTTAATATTTTTGTAAATGAACAATTACCTACTTCTTCAAAAAGTCTTCAATATGTATAAACTATTTAAAAAAAGTGTTATAGTTAACTAATGCGTAATATCTTACTATTAAAGTTGTGTTCCACTCTATGTAAATAACTAACGGAAAAAATATAACAACAGGCTTTCGATGATGTACATACTGGTTTGTACGTTCATATCTTTAAGCTAATTTAAAGCGTTTTAGAAAAAAGTTTCTTTTCTTCAACCATTGCGTATCTTCTTCAAGACATTGGCATTCCTTAAGAATCTTTAAGCATTCCTTGCTTTGGCTAATTTGTGTCTTATATTTTTACTATATTCTTGACTTTGGTAATCCCCTTTTTTGCGACCTTTTATGGTCTAATTTTGTGGTTCATTGTCGCTATTGGTTAATGTTCATCACCTCCGGACATGTTTCATTAGGATCCATTTTAAACCAGTTTAATGAGTTTTATTAAGTTTGTAATCGTTTAAATTACCTTTTTATGTTCATCTTGGTAATTATAAATCACTAAAAAAATACATTTCTTATACAAATAAATTCTTTAGATTTCAAGAAATCGTGTGCTTTTCGTTGATTTTCTAATGGTGCTTAGCCTTACCTGACAAACTAATTTCAGCATAGGATATCGACTCCATTTTACTCTTCTTTCATTGTTATTAAGTTCAAGTAAGTAAGTAAGCAGAAGCCTTTTAGAATATCCTAGACAAAATAACAACTAATGTATCTATCTATACTAAAAAATTTAAAGAACGTTTGAATTTTTTATATCTCATAAGCTACCAGAAATTTGCCACTTAAAAGATGATGAAGGAATTTAATAACTTCTCTAGTTTTATTCTCTTTACTCAGTGTACACAAACTTCACGCTTACTTTTGTGTTATGCATTTATTTTGTGATTACTAGAAAGTAAGGTACCAAGTGGATCCTGAAATTTGTTAAAGTTATTCTTGGGCATATATCCTCAGTGTTTTGTCTTCCTAGGAAAGAGGAGTCGTAAAATTACGATGTCGATTTGCGGTTTCAAATCAGAGGCCTTAGTTTAGTAGACAAAGCACAGCTAACTAAGCTACGACTATTTTATTATAGAAAACAACCAAGAAAAATAAAATGCTTTGGAGTGATGTCTAAATTCTTTTAAATGGTTTTTGCTACTTAATCTTTTTTCTTCCTACATTTTTTCGCCAAGTGTTCTTTTATTCCTTTATTTGTAATATTTTCTTTCAGAATATCATTTTTTACCTGTTGTTTAAAAGCGGATTGTTTGGTGAATCTGCCTGTACATTCTATTACTTTTGTGATCTTGTATATACATAATATAATTCCTTAGTTACTACCCTGATGTTTAAAACTACTTTGCAAGTTGGTTTAACTATATCACTTATATTAAATATAAATATCACTCGTTTAATTATGGTTTATATTTAATTTCTCTTTATTTCAGTTTTTCTAAGCTTGAGTATTAAGAAGTTATAGTTTTTTTTTCTTTTCTTTTCTTTATGCTTGATGCGTAAAGTAGCTCGCTCTAGTCTGGGTATAAAGGTATAATAGTTTTAAACCCCGATTTTTTAAGTCTACTGGGACTTTAAAGAACTGCCTGCCTTGAAAAGCGATAGCCCCACATGGGACTCATAGGATATGTACATGATACTCGAGTACTTAACTCGGACATCCTGAGATAAATCCAACAGATGTTAGCTTTTCAGTTGAAAAATAATTTTTTTGTAACTTTTATTTAACATACTAACATTTTTAAATTTTATTGATCGTAAATAAATTTCTTTACACGAAGCAATTAAAGTCAAATTTTCTCTTTCAATTTCTTGATTTTATCAAAAAATCAAATTAATTTATTGTATGAAATTTACCTGTGTCATATTTTCTTTGTGGGAGTTTGAGGTATACATCTAATCGTATCAATCGAAATGATTTGATTAAACATGAATAGATTTTAATGCATATAAATATTTTCCTATGAATAAGCACACAATTGAAATTATGAAGTAAGTATGTGTGTCGCATGTCGACCTTTCTAAAGACCCGGACGCGAACCGGTGCAGTTTTGCTCGAGCGCCCCGTGAGAACGTAAACGTGTTCGACTCACCTGTAAGGTAAAGCTCATGGAAATCGGAATCATGTCATGATCCTTACACAGGATGACGAGTTATGCGAACAATATTATGCCGTGTTCGAATCCTTAATGTCCTTATCGCACGTGTTTGCATCCTTTTGCCACATTGTAATACAATCTTGCAATTAAAAAATGTTGCCTTCTTATTAAATCTGTGATTTATGATGAATTTAATATTTATTTTAAATTGTGCCATGATTTATGCACCTGATAAAAAGGTTTACGTCCACACGCGCCAACGGTCGTTTAATTAATTAAATAGTTAATAAGAAAATTTTGTGATAAGCTTATATATTGTTCGTTATCTTAATTTAAAAAAAGCTGTAAATATATTTAAGCTTTCGATTTCTTTCAACACAATCCTTTTTAGTTCTTTTAAAGAAATTTTGCCATGACTGCGTAAAATAATATAGGTATTGAAAGGCGAAAGGATTATAATTGAATTATTATCAGCTAGTTGTAGAACAAATAACTAAACAAGTTTGTAACACGTATTTAAATTGGATTAAATGATTTCTATTGTGTTTAAAATTAATATCTATTCGTCCATTGTGTTTAGATAAATAACATTCCCATATGCCAAGTATTTTTCAATTTTTCACCGGGACTTAAAGAGACAAGGGCGTGATCTAAATCTTTTAAAAGTAATTTACTGGTTATTTATCCTGAACATCAAAATCTGGCAACAAGCCACAGAACGTTATATGGAGTAGCTCGGCTAATTTATTGAGCGGAGCAAAAATCTCTTGAGTTATACTGAAAACGCACATTCTTACAGTTTTTTTTTGTTTTTGCTACGGGTGATATAAATCACTAGTCGATTTCTCAGTTTATTAAATCTTCGAGCCAGTGTATAATTGCGATACACATGGTGGTATAAATCATGCAGGACAAACTAGCATTTATCAGGCAGCTCGGCTATGTTACTTGCTAATGAACTCCTGCTATGTGCTTGCCCATTCTGCACCCGTGGCTTTTACTTAATAGATTCTATTATTTTATATTAACCCATAAAATAATATCACAAAGAGAAGCTTTCCGTTTTAATTATAAACAACACTTCTCTAAATATATTTTTGCAATTGTATAATTTAATTGTAATTTATTGAAAAAAAATCTTATAAAAACAGTTTTTAAAATTTTAATTTCTATAAAATATATGTACAGGGTGTCTACAAAATTTAGATCCATTTAGGCAGAGAAATGGAATTGTTAAAAAAACATTAAGAATAAACACTTTAATGTAATTTGACGTAACCGCTTTCCCAGAAAACTTAAAGATATGAAACGGATCCTGAACGGTCTTATCCTGCTGCACTTCTCAAAAAGAATTCATTCACAGATTTTTGTTAATATGGTGAATATGTAAAACCATAAAAGCAACTACAATTATTATCTTGTAAAAATATGTTAATAAACAGAATACAGGTGGTAGTTTTAAAATAGATTTCTGCCGCGTACAATTCCTAGTAAGGATGCACCTTAAGTTCATTATCATATTGTCGCAATGTTTCAATATAAAATAAAGGAACTACAAAGTAATCTTAAATCATGTTTACTTTAAACGATTAATTAATTTAATTACCAAAGGTCTCAAACATCGGGAAACATTCATGCGAATTTTACTAAAAATTTATCAAACTTTTTAAATTTATACTGTTGGAAATTTGAATGTAGTTTCTAATTTATCGTAACAGAAACTAAAAAAAAGGAACCGCAGATTTATGATACTTGCGCATTATATAATTATTATGTAAAATAGAGTATGATTTTTCAAAGAGGCTTTATGTGCCATACTCTGGTAAAATATATTTTACCTGTTAATTAATAAATAAGCAATTATATACTGATAATTACTTTGATTTTCATAAATAAAATCTAAGTTCTGGCTTAAAAAATTTGACGAAAGTACAAGTAAAAGCTTTAAGTAATAGCGTTGATTGATATATCAATACATATATCAATCAACGGTAATAGTTAAAAAATACGGCATTTGCTTAAATTTTAATAAATAAAATTAAAAATCGATTATAACCATAAATTGCTTGATTACTTTAGAAAGCTTTTTATTTGTTTTGATTTTCTTTGTTAAACTAAATTTACAAAGTGGTGCGAATGTAAAGATGGTTATTAATAAAAACTATAGGTTTAATCAATAATTAATATATTGCCCAATACCTAATCAATAGTTTAATAATAATAATAGTAATATATAGATAAAAAAACTTGATTTTAGAAGAAAAAATAACAAAAAACGGTAATTCTAATCCCAATCGTATTTTGATAAAAGTAACATTTTTTCTATACAACGGATTGTTCTGACGTCCCAACCATCGGATCTATAAGTACATATATTATTTTGTACCGCGCATTTGTATATTTGTTGCTTGGTTTCTTTTCTTATCTTTTTTTTTCCAAAAACAAAGAATTCAACTTCCGTATGGCACCTTATTCTTTGTTATACTTTTCTTGTTTTTGTCTTTGTTCTTACAGTTTCGCTGTTTATAGAGAGTTACTTCTAGGTCTAAAATCAAACATTTGCACAGTTTCTTACCCATCCGCTCAACGCACCATCTAAAAAAATTTTAAATGAACTAGGCGGCAAACAACGTCCTTGACTTAAACATTTGATTCTTATTGTTGTATTGGTATGGTTTGTAATTATGAATACTAGCATTTATCAAGGTTGGACTGATTTTACATTTTTTTTACAGCTTTGCCACCGAAAAGTTATCATAAGCTTTCTCCTAGTGCCTAGTTGTTGATGAACGCTATAAGTGTTTTTTAATATACTTCAACTCATTTTACTTTTATTTACGAATGAAAATTTTTGAAATCCAAATTTTTACGGAAATACCCGTTTTCGACTCGCCTCGTGCAGAAAAAGTTGTTTTCGAAGTGGTGTCTGTCTGACTATCTGTTTGTCTGTGTCCTCTCTACAGCCCAGACGGCCAACTGATCGGCCTGCAAATTAATATTTAAGCTTTTAACAAAATTTGGGGGGTCCCAGTGACTTTTGGCTGAAATCCATCAATTGGAAGTGGTAGTTTATTGTTTAAGTTTTTCGGTTTTTTTGCAAACATTTTAAAAACTATCTAGTTTATGTAAAAACTTATGGGTTTAAAAGCGTTTTGAATTAAATTTGCAAAAAAATTATTTATCATTTTTTCAAAATTTAACTTTTTAAGAAGTCATCCTTGTTCGTTGCTAAGGAACGTTTTATTGAATTTATGACTAGAAATTAGCAGACAAGCTGTCAATATAATCAGCTGAATTTTGCATTGGGGCCAGTTTTGCAAATAGCATGGTTTTCCTTCACTCTTTTAGAATTTCTTTCAAACATTTGTCAATTTTGGCAAGTGATACCTAATTAGTTCTAAGAGACTTCCGAGAATGCCGAAGGTTTTTTTATTTTGTGGCTTTTATTACTTGTTTTATATATTAAGTGTACTCTTTTACTGATAGGATATCTTCGTATCCCAGACTCTTGAATGTGGCTTTATTTTCGGTTAGTAGTTCCTCAATCTGCACCTGGTGATATTTACCAATGTTTGTCTACTGCCTGTTGTTTTACCAGATTTAATCGTTTTTCACCGTTCACCAGCTGGGGTATTTGGGCGTATAACGACCTAACGAGGGCAAAACAAGGGCCTAATAAGGAGCCAGTGCGTTGCTCAAAAGGTCACCCTCGAAAATACTTCAATCACATGTTCTGTCTCATGTGCTGTTTTTCTTCGGAATTATTCGTCATCCTTTTTATTTTTAGTACATTAATTTTTTTTATTTCGTTATTGTACCAGTAAAATTTATTTGTATTCGTTTGTTGTGTATTAGTGTTCAACCTCTAAAAATTGAATAGTCTGGTGCTTGTGTTGTAGAGCTTCTAGGTTATTATCTCAAATTTGGTATTTTTTCCTTTCAGTTTTTTTCTTTTCTGTTATAGTTCCGATAAAAGGGACATAGATTTTGTCGATGACAAGGTTCTGGTCAAATTTATATATAGCTTACCTGTATACTTTCACATCTCTCTTTTCCTTATTACAGATCTTCAATTTTCACTTTGTGTATATTGGTACTACGTTATTTGTATATGTTTCTGTGTGAAAATAATTTGTTCTTTACTCAATTTATACTGCTTCTTCTCCGCGTAATCCTACTCTGTTGTTTCATTTTCCTTCTGAATCGGTTGGTTCTTTTGCGATGATTATTTCGTGAGTATTTGTGATGTTTTTAACAATGTTCCTGAGGATTTCTTCAAATTTGGTAAGAGCTGAGGAGTCATCAATCACTGCATTTTCGCCGATTATTGTTAGGATTTTAAAGGATTTAAATTTTTCAATTAAAATAGATACAACTGATAATTTTATATAAATATAAACTTCAATGTTGGCAATGGCTCTAACCGAAATGTTAATGTAAACATATAGAAAGACAAAAGTAAAAAAAATATTTTATTCAATTTAAAAAAAAAAGATAAAATAAATATTTTGTTTTTTTTTTGAAATTTTTGAAAAAAATATCCCCACTTCTTTAGGCGACATTTTTTAATTCCGAAAATGATGTTAATTTTTTTGTTTTAAACAAAAATTTTCGCAAATTTCAAACAAATGCACATATACAGTTTCACTGGACCAATTTCAACCAAAATTTTAAGAAACCTAGGGGTACAAATGATAGAAATGAAATTTTATGGTGTTTTTATTAAAGTTTTTAAGAAACCATGCCAACGAAAAAATGGTACGCACATGCACTCACAGACGTTTTTTATATTTTGGTCAATTCTTGTTTAGGAAATCTCAAAGGTGCATTTCCTACCATTGTATGATAAAGTAAAAATAAATCGTTTTAAAGCATCTTGTGACAATTACCCTGCCAAAGTTTTTGAATCAATTAAAACTTTTTTATAAATTAACGTACTTTTAATTCCTACTATTTGTGAAGCGAAACGCTGTTACCTCAACTTGTTTTACACAGGAAAGTTTCTTTTAAATAAAACTTAATGCTTGCACTTAACTTGACTTAACTAGTCACTTAAACATTGCAAAAAAATTAAATACCCGTATAAGTCATGATAGAAATACTTTATAAAGTGACCGTTTAATACAAACACAGTTTTTACCTATGTAGTAAGAATAAATTATATGTAACGGAAGAGTGAGTCCACAGTAATAAATAAATATATTAGCAATATCAAACTAAAAATATATCAACAAAATCAATCAAAATTTTTTGTAGGTTATTTATATGTCGGAATATATATATGTAAATGTTATTGAAATTTTACTTTCTTCTTCTTCTTAAAGTGTCACACCCTTTAATCTACTAATACCGTACCGTACAGCTGAAACATTGGGCATTTTAGCGGCTGCATCGGCAATATTTATATTGCATTTCGGTATATATCAAAACGATCCAAAAGCGACTCTTTCATGCATCTAGCTTACAATAATGTTCATCGAGCTCTTCGACATAATCAAACAAGTAATTCTTTCTTGTATGGGGATTGAAACTTCCAACAATATCAGAAAAATTGGACACAAATCAAAATTCCTGAATAAATTCTAACCAATTCGGTATTCTACTAGATCATTTCAGAGTTCAAATAGTCTCGACAAAACTTTGGTCAACCAACACACATCGTTGTGTGCAAAGTGATTCTTGGGTTTATGTCCTATTATATCATCACATACTACTCAAATTAATTTTAAATTATAAGCATTTGTTAAAGCAAATCGCTTTTACAAATTTCACAATTTTACCTAAGATTGACGTTTAGTTCTGTTGTATTTGCTCTGTTGCCAAACGTCTACATATAAACAGTATGTAAACTTACATTAGCTTCATACTTCCTTAATTTTGGCAACAACTTAAGAAATCCCAACTGTCATTGCCGCACCATTATCAGTTCATTTTCCATTCTTCAACAGTTCGCACAAGAGTATGGGATAAAAACGTTCTTTATCCTGAAGTGCCTACAGCTTTGGCTTCTCGAAATATTTATTAAGAGTAGATATTGAATAGCAGAGGAGATAGTGCACATACTCCACGTAACATTTTTATTCTGTCTGTGCTATATCGCTGGTTCTGACGCTTACCGGTTGGTCCCAATATAGCTTTGTACTTATTGTAGCATTTTTGTCATCTATTCCGGTGTTTTTTGTTAGATTTTTCATCAGATATAGGTAAAGGTATATACATCACAATTCAGGCTTCTGCATCCATAGACTAGTCACTAGTACTAGGGTTTCATTTGTCCCTAAATCCAATCCCAGTTGTTATTCTGCTAATTTTTGTTATTCTGCTATTTTGTATGCTCTTTTTAAAAACACTTTCTATAGATGATTCCTAATGTCATCTGTATTCTTAAAGTCTCTTCTTCTTTCCATTAATTGTAGGATCTCATCTCGCACCCAGGATTTTTGTTTTATGAGTTTTTCTGGTTTTAGTCTTCTCTTCTGCGTTTACTTATTTTGCCTTATCTTCTTCGCCCGTGGTATAGTTAGTAGCTATTTCTTTTTTATTTGTGCTTTTGTAGTTGCATCTTTTAATTTATGAATACCACATGGTGTGTTAGTATTTTATTTTTTATTCGAACTCTCATCCGTCCCAATACTGTGTTGTGGCCGAGGTACAGTTTTACTGATGTGAAGCTTCTTTTGTTTTTTTTTTCCTACAAAAATGTATTATATTTGAGATCTGGCCTGTGCCAAAGTTCGGTATTAAGTACACCTAACCTATATTTAGTTGCCATTTTGCCTAATAGGTTTCACCTTTTATTTCGTTCGCCTAATTCGTGTGGTCTCCAGTCCTATCTTTGCACGTATACATTAAAATTTCATAATTAGGGAGTTTCTTTAGTTTCTTCTATTTTTAGGTAGAATTCTATTTCTTCATTGTTGCTGTCTAAAGTCAACAATTGTAATATTTAGCAGGGCTGGGTTATCCGATACAGTTATATCCTTATATAATGATCCTCATTAATTCTTATGTTTTTTATTTGGTGATTCTAAGTTATATATTTTGTGATGTTTCAGGTCTCAGCAACTTCTTTGTGGTATGATGTGCCTCCTTTTTTACCTTTAATGCTTTTCCTCCGATTATCTAATTGGGGAATTGTATCTCCATAAAATTTAGTACTAAAATTAGCCATTGTGATTCTCTAGGTATATACAGTTGGATCTTTGGTGTTGTCGTTTTTGATTACGTTCAAATTTCTAAGCCGTTGGCCAATCTTTTTCTTTTTGGCTCCCAAAGGCTAGAGAGTGCCTTGTGTTACAATCGCTCTTTCTGAGACATAAGTTGCAATAGTGGAATTATTGTAGCTTTGTTTTACACCGTCGACCATGCCGGCAAGGGCGGCCCTAGCAGGAGCATATCTCCTGACTATGATTGGTTCCACGAAAGTACTTGGCTCTCTTACTACGACGAAGTTCTAATTCACGAAAGGGATAAAAGCGTTATTAACACAAAAATTAATTTTAGACTACATAATCTTACAACGGTCAATGCTACAACGTTTTGGAAGTGTCTAGGTGCACAAGCAACAAAAGAAAGAATTTCAGGAAATACGGAAGATAATACTGTTAAATCACATGGATATATTAAAAAACGGAGATCCACCGGCAAAACAAAAATTCAAGTCCAAATTACATTTTTGAACGATGTAGCTGTTAGGAGCTTTAATAATAAGCTACTTATATTTATCAGAAAAGATTCCCAAAGAAAAATGCTTCCCTAAAATCGGAGTCATAATTAGGCAAAGTGTCTAAATACAAAGAGAATTGCCATATTAGCCACATCTCTATTTTCATAGAGCTGCTGCGCCTCTTGTATTTTTAAACCTTTGAATAGTTTTGGTTTTATTATTTTCTCCTATGGCTGTTTACATGCAGACGCTTTTAATACGATTTTGAACAGACTGTTGGGTTGCGGACCGCCGGTCATTGATAATGGTCCGCGGATGACCACTTTAAGAAGCACCTATCTAAAAGAGTAAAAGTAATGGAAGCATGCTTCGAAAAAATAATTGTCCTAATTAGTAATTTAGGAACTGTTTATAAAGTCGATCCATTATAGAAACTTAAATAAATACTGCCAATACTGTCTACAAAGTATAGTTCACATAGCCTTTCATTTACGAAGTAAAAGAAGGTATTGTATTCACGAAAGTTTTTGATTTTTGAGGAAATTTCCGTTTTCGGCTCTCTTTATTCAAAAAAAAGTGGTGTATGTGGTGTATATCTGTCTTTCTTTTACTTTTACAGCCTAGACGGCTTAAGTGATCGGGTGAAAATTAATATTTAAGCTTTTAACAAACAAAAATTTAGGGGTCTTAGTACCTTTTGGCTGAAATCCGCAAACCGGATCAAGTAGTTTATTAGATTTTTCGTTTTTTGCAAATATTTTAACCATTTTAAAAAAAATTACGAAAAAGAATAAAAGCACAAATGTATTTAGTGTTAAATTTGCAAACAATTTTGTTTTCATAATATTTTTTTTTATTTAGGAACTCACTTTGCTAAGAACATTGTTAGCGAAATTATTCTCATCAGGTTGCAGAGATAAACTGTCATAAAAATTAGCTGATCATTAATGAAATATGGTTATTTATATGCCAAAAGTGATGGATGTTACTAGTGGAATTATTTCCAACATATATTTTAACAAAATAAAGTTGTAGAAACATTTTAGTTAATGAAATAAAATTCTGGTTAAAAGTCAAATTCGTAAATGAAAGTCGTGAGGTAACCACACCTCCATTATTTTTACTTAATATTGACTGTCATATCAGCAATTTAAGTTTTTTTAGAAAAACTGCCTCTGGTAATAAATTAAGAAATGCAATTAAGTTACACACTTCCAGTCTACTTCGTATATATATATATATATATATATATAATTTTAATAGCAATTAAAATATTTTAAATTACAATTTGTGTTAACTATTTTTTTTTTCTTTTTGTTGCAGGTTAGTGTTAGCAGGAAAATTCCATGATAATCAGTTAAGTAATTTGCCTTAATTTAGCTCAATTTCAATATAAATTGCATTGCAATCATTATTTTTTGGCAACTGCATGTGGACAATTAAACCTGTAAGAACGTTATAAATATAGAGTAGCAGCCCATTTTATAAATAATAAGAATAATATGGATTTTATGCATATAAGTATAATGATGTAGTGCACTCAATTACCACTAATTGCCGCAACATTAGCATCGATTACATGCATTTAAAAGGCGCTTATTTCCCACAATATAATTTTTGTACTATAAATTTACATTTGAATTGCATTTTTAAATCTTAGACTGTCATTCGTGCATATAAAAAGTTTATTTTAAAATTGTAAATGCGGTCGTAACATCGCCTTTTTTATAAATATTTTGTAACGGATATGTGAATCTCAATGTGTCGTGAACATGCACGAGATGCCAGCACCTGCTCTCGTAAGTATGCATGTACATAAGTGAGATGACAGATTTTCTCACTTTTTATTCATCCCTTGAAATTGAAGTTGAAGTAGATGGATATCTCACGCCTAATTAGTTACATATGTAGCATATTTTATCAACTGCTCAAGTTTTTGTTCTATTAGGATGTGTCGCTTGTGTAATTTAATATAAGTTATTTTTCAAAAAATTTGGGTATCAAATTTTATGATAAATTGCTTCTTAAAGTGTTATGTAGTTTATTTATATTTAAAAAGAATGTGTACGTACTTAAAATTTTATTCTACATCAGGTTTTGAACTGAAAAATTTAATAAATCAAAAATAATAGTAAAAATTACTCCATTTGTTAAGAATCCTTAACTGGCTATAATCGATGTGCATGTGTGGTGAGTATCAGACTTAATTTCTCTAGAAAGTCGACCTCGGCTTTCTAGAGTGTCAAAAATATTTTCTATTGACAAATGGAACCCATTGTCCAGGGATCAAACCTGAAATTTGGTAAAAAAATAATTTTCTCAAAGTTTTATGATTTAATAATAGAACAAAAAGACATTTGTTTAGTCTGTGACCCGAAAACCCAAAAGTGTATCAATTTACTAAATAGTAAATATAATCCTTAACAACAATCTATTAAACCTTTTTTGTAAATTGTAAACTAAAAATGTTGTAACCATTATGCAGAACTTTTCTCGCACCCTGTATATTCTGGGAGTCTCACTTTAATATCCACGAATGTCTCGAAAAATACGCAACGACTTAAAAAATTACTCAAATTAAAAGTTTGATGGATCTGAGGGGACATTTAATTCTGTCAAAATTTTTGCACCTTGACCTCCAGGGGGTTGAGGAATGGATTACATTTGATATCTTAAAACCCCTATATTATTTTATAAATTCAGATTTTACGGGTAAAAACAAAACTTTTACTTAAAATAACTTGTAGTAATAATTGTTGGTGGCGCTGTAATTGCAGTATAAAGTTATGGCAAGATTTGTTTATCTTGCGATTACAGCGTCACCTACGATGACCACAAAAAGGTATTTCCAGTAAAATAAGTAATTTTTTTCTGCGAAATCGAACTCGCAATAAAAAATAGAGATTTTCTTCTGGCAATTTAAAGTTGGTGCTGTAACCGAAGAAAACACAAATCTTGTAATATATATTTTACAGCGCTACCTACAACTGTTATAAAAAGATATTTTAAGTAAAAGTTATATATTTTTATCCGTAAAATCTGAACTTGCAATAAAAATTGGGGTTCCTATTTGAGATTTCAAAGTTACCCCCGGGTGACTTCCCAGGCCAAAAATTTTGACAGAATCAGATGTCTTTTACAAAACCAGAAAATTTGAGGCATTTTTTGATTTTATGAATATTTCTTGAGATATTCGAGGAGGTACATTTAAGTGCGACACGCAGTATATATCATACCATCATTTATATTTATTTAATGAATATGATTTTTTATTAAAATTTTAATAACAATACATATAATTGTATATCTGTATAACTATATTAAAATTGATGTTTTTGTGGGCGTTTATTAATTGCACACCAAATTTTCTATTACATTTTATCGTTTGTCCTTAGCTAAAAAATTACATAATTTGGATAATAAGTTTGACAAGGTCTTATTATTTTTAATAATATTGCTGAGAAGTAGATATAATCGGACATTCGAATTTTAGTAGCCAATGACAGGTGCATTTTAAAAATCCGTATATTGACAGCTGATTTTTTTTCTCAGAAAAAAAATGCTTTGCTAAATAAGTTTTTTTGTGCAAAAGGACAATTTTATGTCATTTTCTTCATTAAAATTTAGTATTTTATTGTATTTATTTAACTAAATTTTCATATGTATTGCCAATTAAATGGTTTATAAGAATTTATAAAAAAAATTATAATTTGGTTTCTATTTAAAATTTTAAAGTTGCTTCCTTTTCATCCATAAGCGGGAAAGGGGATGCTTTACTTTAGCATAATTAAATAGGTTTTTTAAATATTAAACAAGTGTTTTTTGTTTTTTTTTTTTTATTGGTGTGTATAAGTGTTTTTCTCAAGAAATTTGACCGTTTGCAGACTTTTTGTTCACCCTGTATAATTGATGAATTATTTTAATAAATGTAGAATTTATACAAACCAATTACGAAATAAAACTTTAATAAACGCCGCAAACAAAAAATTTTAAATATGTATTTAACGCTCATGTTACCCAACTACAATGAAATAATTAAGTGAAAGAATGAATACTAAAATTTAAAGAATAAAAATAAAAAGAATCTCGATTAATTAAATACATTTAAATAAAATATTTTCATAAAGATTTTTTAATTTTTTATACAAAACAAGGAAATAATTACAAGTTTAAAGCTTTTGCACTGTTCTTTAGGAATCTTAGTATTTTAGGTATTTGGTTTGTATTTTAAATAAAGCTTAAAATTATACTTTTATTCTGAGAATATTTTTTTGTTATATTTTAATTCAAATTTTAAAGGTATACAGAAAGGTTAAAATTGTAAGATATTTGGAGAAGGTTGTCCCAATAGGAGCGCCGGATTTAATTTTGCGTTACCTTTATTATTATAAGATTGGCAGCACCAAAAGTTTTATAGGTACCATCTGTAAACCTTGCGATTAGAAGAAATGAAATGCTAGATAATAGATTAACGCGTTATTATTGTAAAAACTTATTAGAAAAATGGAGAATGTTTTGCTGTGACAGTTCGTAAACTTCGTGGAATTTTCGGTAACAATAATGAGTCATGAAATTTGAGGAAACTGGTTCGATTCTAAACAATAACTGACAATAAGTCACCCATGCTGTAGCGGGCGTTTACTCGAAAAATTAGCCGTAGTAAAAATTATGTGTTTTAAGAAGCACCCTACAACGAACAACTTTCACGAAAGACCTAAATCTGCATGCCTACTAGATCCAATCATTAATCCAAGAACCATTTTAAGCAAAGAGAATTTGTTAATTAGTTAATGCAACATTAGCAAATGAATGACAATTTTACTGCCGTGTAATTTCAAGAAATAAGGTCCAATATGATGGAGACAAAAATTATGATCACTGATGGATTATACGCCATTTTTTGATAAAGTGGAAATTGAGCAGGTTCAAAAATCTCCGATATTTCTTTTGTTTTTAAACACACTTCCAAATCATGATATGGTATTTTTGTAGCACATCCAACTACGAAAACATATAATTTTTTGCTCTCCTTACGTTACTTTTATCACCCCTTTATTTTTATTTGGCACTCCCAATTACTTTGGAGGTTTTCACCTTCACTCGGATTTCTAGAGTGTGCTCAAGGGGGCAGTATTACTCAGTTTTGAAATCATTACCATAGAAACTTGCCATCTTGTTTCTAGATTATCATTGACAGTTAGCAATCAAGTGCCAGGGGATCGAACCTGCGATCTTTTGAATCAAAACTTCGAGCTTCACATAACATCAGGTTTGATAGTTTTAGAATATAACTTTAATTCAATTTTCTTTTTATTAAATTAAGAAAAAATGGAGGTGTGGTCATCACACGACTTTTATTTACTAATTTAAAATGTTTTTTGGGTTAACTATCATATTTAAAGATTTTAAAATGTATGTTGGCAATAATAATTCAATTATTGACGTCTATCACTTTTGACGGGTAGTTAACCCTATTTTATTTATTGTCAGCTGATCAAATGACATTACGTCTCTGCAACTTGATATAAATATGAAAAATTACACTGACAATGTTGCATAGCAACAGAAAACAATGAGTTCTTAAAATGTTAAATTTTAAAAAATGATACGAACAAAAATTGTGTAAAATTTATTTTTACACACTTTTGTACTCTTAAGTTTTTTTCATAAACTCAATAGGTTTTGAAATATTTGCAAAAAATCTAAAAACCTTTCCAATAAACTACCACTTCCTATTTTTGGATTTTAGCCAAAAGTCACTGGGACCTCCCAATTTTTGTTAAAAGCTTAAATATGAATTTTCAGGACGATCA
>JARJDX010092509.1:0-15229 GCA_030264735.1 Gymnusa sp. GC000175
CTGGTTTTTGAGTTGTATGGTGCGATTGGATCAAAAGTTTTAGTTATTCCTTTCAGGTATTCGTTAAGCTACCGTCCATTTTCTTTAGGGATCCAATTGTATCATTTTGCAATACTTTCTGAAGTCTGCTACCTTCCGGTAACTGCGCGATATTTTTATAGTAGGAAATCCTCAATGATACTTTTTTGGCGTATCTTATCGCCTTGTCTTAGTTTATCAGTAAAGTCTTCCATTACCACTATGACCAGAGCTCTTGGCCCTGTTAAACAATTGTCTCATTTCTGCCCTAATCTTTGTTTTCTAAGCTTGCTTTGAAAGTAGCGCCCTTTTAAAGTATGATCGACTCTTCCATGGCTTCCAATTCAGTCATGTAATATGTTCTCACCAGACAGTTTTTAAGTTTACGACCCTAGTATCTTTCGATAGAGTTCCCAGTTCTTTGACCTAAAATCCCTGTAGTTTTCACATTTTGGAGCATCTGATTCTATATCGAATCGAATGTGTTTATAATCAGAAAGCGGCAGTCTAAAACCTTCCATGGTTGTACTGTTTCTAGCAGGGCTGGGAAGGAAGGTCCCCGCGTATCGGAGAAGGTAAAGTGATTTTCCATATTAACTATTAAAAAGTTTAGAAGCGACTCACTTTCTTTATTGATATCGCTGCTTGACCATGCATTGTGGTAGTACGGATGTTCCCGTTTTTAGGTGGATGCGATTATGAAGTTCCTTACAATCCTTGCGTTACACAATGTTCTCCTTGTTATGGCTAGGTGTCTGTAACATAGGTTCCATAGAGACATTATATTTTACTTATTCTGTATAAGGATGCAAGCTTTCGGTTTTGCTTCGGACGAATTAGAAGTCATATATTTTTAGAAAAATACAAGTCGCTTTGCATTATTTTTGTTTTTTTTTGTTATCTTGATAAATTAAATGTTGGCTACCTTTTTTATTTTCAATACTTATTTTATAGATAATTTTTCATGTCTTGTAAAAAAAAGTAAAAAAAAAGAAATTTTTTTAAGCTAGCAGGCATTTACTTTAGTATCCGGATTTTTTTTTTGTCCACAAGTGTATTTAATATTTTCGCAGGATTACTCTAACTGCATGAACAATTTCAATCATTAGAAATCATCTATCCTTTGGCATTCCAGAAAACAGCTCCTTGTAAACCCACAGTTTTTGAATTAAAGCCACGTTAAGGATATTTTTGATCATGAACAGCCCGAGTTTTATCGAAGCAGCATTTAAGAATTGCAGATTTATGTTTATCATTTGCGACATCGCTTATTAATTGAGTCCCACCTTGTAAAATTCTTAATCGATCGGCTTATCCTTAAATGTCCCGGATGCTTCTGCATTTGCCAAAGTTGTTGATCACAACATCGACCAGTTTGTGCTTGGATGTCCCGGATGCTTCTGCATTTGCTAATCACAATATCGACCGGCTTTTCCTTGGATGTCCCGGATGCTTCTGCATCTGTTAAAGTTGTTGACTGGATGGTGTTTTTGCGTTTTGCCAACTTTATTCCAGAAAATTTGTCTTATCAAGACAAGGAGTTGTTTTCCTTTCGGGTTCTCCCTCCTATGGAAGATTTTCTAATCTTTTGCCAAGATTGGGTTTTGTTTCTTCTAGAAGGTTTAAGCATATACCCCTCCAGTGCGATACTTTGCCCCAAGGTCCTTCCCAGTCAAGAGTTAGTAAGTACAGCAGTGGATTAGCCTGAAGATGATATTCTGCGTGGGGTAGAAGAACGGGTCATTCAGCTTGTCAATCCTTCGAATTATCTAGGCTTCTGCATCGGCTTCGATGTCCTCTTTGTAGATAGCCATCTTGAAACCGGTGAGGGCATACTTTAAAGAGGTGTTGTCCTAGGTCCCTACCTTTTGGTTTTGCGTTTGCGTCCCAGCCGGAGCGGCCTGTTTGACTTCTGTTTCGGTATTATCCATCCTCCGTAAACTTTGCTTACGGAATTATTTCCATTGCACAATGGATGGCCTTTTAAATTTGACATTTGGTTTTTTTTCACTTAGAATCAAGGTTTCGTAGCTCAGGATTTTTCGTAGAGCTTTCTTCACTAGGTTTGTTTTCTGGTTTGCTAGGATCCATATTTGACCCTCTAGTAGCCGAAAGAAAGGTGGTCCACTTCTACAGAGCCCCGCATTATTCAAGTAATTCTAAATAAAATAGGGAGCGCTATGTTTCTTAAGGTTTTTACGGTAGCGATTGGTCTTCTATCCAGCAACGCATCATTTTGGTCCGTATACCGTTGGATTTTATTTATATGCCCGCGGGACATGACCACAGTTGTCAAGTGTGGGATATGACGATGGTGTGTTCACAAGGAGAAGACATTCATCGCGATACTATAGCCAAGGTGGGGGTACCTTAGGGTAAAATCACACTCCATGTGTGCAGCACCAAGAGACCTCCATCACGACTGACCACAGCAGTCCTCGCCTCACCAATTATTGAGCCACTCACTTTTACTTCAACCAACAGCAAGGTTTTACAGGTCATGAATTTTTTTAATAAAATTTTCTAATTTACATTGAATAAAATTTGTAGTAGATATTTTATAATTAAATACGAATAGAAAGAAATTTATATCAACATTCCAGGCGTTGGTTTTATCATTTAAGAATGTAGCATGTAATGTTGTAAGCAATTACAGTCAATTTACTTTAATAAGTCCTTTTTAAATTTCTTGTATTTCCAGTATTTAACGTTTTTCCTTCCTGGAGACGTCACGACGCTACGTGACTACATTTCTACATTTATGTGCTATGAAATTACATTTCGGTTAATATAATTTCACCCCAAAGAAAATCATAACGTATGAAATCATTATTTTTCATGATGTAGAATTTTTGTTAAATTAAATTGCGTTCTAGCTTCCAAATGGGAAGTAGAAGTAGACATTTTATTATTTAAGTTTTAATTATTAACATGTTATTGTAAGAATTTTATATTTTTTTTTGCTGTTTGTGTTGTAAATAACTGAATAAAGTTGAATGTTGTTTTTGGTGTGGAAAAAGTAATTCCCCAGGGGAATTATTGTTTGTCAAATAATATTTCCGGAGACTGTGAGTATAGATTTTTTTATCGTTCTGTGTTGTTATGTTCTAGACTACGTTGTGAAAGTAGAAGAAAATTAAATATTATTTAATTTTCTTTTTGAATAATTCATTCCGTGCAAATAAGACATAACAATGTGGAAATGATAACAGATGCTGTCAGCAATTTCGCGCGATGACAAAAATTTTTGTGCGGAAAATAAGGTGTGAAAACTCTGAAATGACTTTTTTTTCCACCCTCCATCTAATTTACTTCGTTTATGCCAAACAGCAGGTACAAATTGATGGTATTTATATCTTCATAAAAACATAAAAGAAACATTCATACAAAAAATCTTTTTCATTGCTTTACAAATATATTTTTTAATTAAATGTTTTTTTTTTGCAGAAAATATTTTTAAACTTTTTTAACATCCCTAATAAAATTGTGTCTTTTTTAAATTTAAAATATTGTGGACTAAATTCCAATTAAATTACAGAATACCTTTGTTTCATTTTTATCTATTATGTGCACTGAAACTATTAATTAAATTTAATTCACATATACTAAATCTAGTCCATATAGGGTTATACTGGTTGTCCCATTTTAATCTAAGCAGAGGAATAGCTCGAACAATGTACATCGAATGACAAAATGTATAGTTTAAGGGTTTGAAGGAGGACATTCGATTTTGTTAAAAAAATTTCACCCCTCTCTAAAATCTTAAATGCAAATTTAAAATTTAACTGATAAAAATACATAACTTTTACTTGAAACATTTTTTCGTAATAATTGTAGATTACGGTATAATTGCAGAAAAAAATTATCGCAAGATTTGTTTTTCCTGCGATCACAGCGCCATCTACGATAATTACAAAAATGTATTTTTTAAGTATTATTTTTCGCCCAATCCGAATTTGGAATAAAATTTGAAGATTTCAGATTTTAAATTTAAATTTTACCCCCTTGAGTTGTGGGAGGAGTAGATATGCAATAAAAGTTGGAGGTTCCTATGTAAGATTTTTATGTTGAGCCACTTCCATACCTCCTGGGGGTTGAATGTGGGAAATTTTCTAAAATATGTGTATTTTTATTCGCAAAATCTAAATTTGCAATAAAAGATGAAGGTTCCTATACAAGACTTTAAGGTTGACCCACTCCACTACCTCCTAGGGGTTAAATGTGGGAATTTTTTTTGAAAAATAAGAAAGTCTTAAACTTTCGTTCAAAACATTTTACCATTCGATTTCTATTTTTCAAGATATTTCATGGTTAAGATTAATTTGGGATACAAGTACAGATTCGGTACCTTCCGGTACTCTGTCGCCAAAAACTTTTTAGAATATTTTCAATTCTGTTTTTCAGACGTTTTACTGGAAGGTCATATAGTTCTTTGGGTTTATTGAATCCTTTAAATTTTCCGGAATAATGGGTGATATCAGACCTTTCTTACTTTGTTTTACAGATGTTATTTATTACTCTCCAACTTTCAAAGCATCTGCCTCATCCAATAAACTAGTTGATTCTCCTTCAGTTTTCCCAGGATATTCCATGGTTAAGATAAATATGGGCCACCAGTACAGATACGTGTTATTTACAGAGTATCGTTATGCTTCTGGTGCTCTGTCGCCAAAGACTTTTTAGAATAAGTTTCTATTCTGTTTTTAATACCTTATACTAAAAGGTCATATAGTTTTTTGGGTTCTTTGAATTCTTTAAATTTTCCGGAATAATGGGTGATATCAGACCTTTCTGACTCTGTTTGCAGATGTTATTTATTACCCTTCAGGTAGTACCTAACTTATTAACCAATTATTACCCTCCAACTTTCAAAACATCTTCTCCCTTTAATAGATTAGTTGATTCTTTTTCAGTTATTCCAGGATTCGTTTTTTTTTCTGGATAATAATTTTTCTTACTTTTGCTTTCATTGTGAGGTATGCTTGGTATTTTGGTCATATCATTGCAATTTCTATTTGAAAGTCTTTTTTTCCGCCAATATGTTTTTTTACTTTTTTCTTCACTTCTTCAGTATCCTAACGCTTCCCTTGCGGCTTCGTGTACACGGTCATGTAGATCGTTCTATTTTGTCGTCTAATCTCTTTTTGTTCAACATTTGTATACTTGTATGTTCTAAACATTTCAAATTTTATTTCACCACCATGTATTTATCTACGTCTTATGATTTCTTTTTCTATGATGATCTTCTTGATGGGAATATGACTTCTGTTATGAGAAGGTGATGACCATTTCCATATACAGCTCTCCATATATACTTTAACGCCGTTTAATTTCAGTTTTAATTTTTAATGGAGTTTCACGTAGTCTATTATTTACTTGCGAGAAATTACATGCCAGGAGATTGTTACGAAAAACTAATTATGCAGAAAAAAATATCAGCAAACAGGAGCCCGGGAAGACGAAGGACCTTCTGGCACAAGAACTTGAGGGAGTGGTTTAACTGCTCCTCTATAGACCTATTTAGAGCAGCAGTATCAAAAATATGAATTGACATTATAATAACCAACCTCCGTTAGGAGAAGGCACCCTTAGAGGAAGATTATTTACTTAGAATTTCTAGTATTGTGCACACATGTATACTTATGAATGTCCAAATTTGGAACTTGCAATTTTTTTTGCTTTTACAGGCTTTGTGATGAAAGTACGTTTTTTGTATTGCGCCCATACATCTTTGGGTACTTCGTTATAGAAGTGATTGTATTTACCCATATTTTCTGCGCCCTATCCTTTCTTTTTTGTCTAAGTAGCTAATGCTATCACGTACACCTGGAGCCACCGCCAGTTGATCAAATGATGACTTGTGACTTAGCGACGGCCAAGTTCCACTAGGGATCAAGTAGCAACTAGGTAGCCCAATTCACTTTCAAAAGCAGTGTAAGATAGTGTGCAGTTAGAGCTATCGAATACTCTAATAGCGTCTGGGTCCGAAAAAACAAGAGTTTACAAAGAGGACTCAGTCTGCGATTACGTATTCCAATATTTTAACAAATATAAGTCCCTTAATTCCCTACTTTATAGGTACGGTTAGTTGCGTTACTAATTATTTCAGAACGTGGCTGTGAAGCCAAATGTGTGTGTTATCATGGTCACTTCTTTTCTTTTGTTTTTTCTTTTAAGAACATATATTCCAGCAAACTTTCTTATTGTGGTCCCGATCATAACTTTGCAAAATCAAACAACCTGTTTCATTGCATAGTTATTTCTGATTTTACTTGAGCCTAGTAGATCTGGTCTTGCTCCAATTTAAGCTTAGGAAAAATTTCATCGTTACCAGTCCTCTTCATAAATTTTCCGAAAGATTTGGAATGTTTCTTCCTTTTTATTTAAAAGTCTTTGAGCTGTTATTCATCCCTCTATTTTACATCATGTGCTTTTGTTCGACGGTCCGGACCTGCCTCCTAAGTTTTTCTTTATGAAGCGATAGTCCAATTTTTTTTGCTGATTATCGCATGCCTTAGCCATTCAGCAAGATGTTTCTTTTGTCGTGTTTTTGCACTTTAAATTAGATTCCTTGAAATATCTTTTATTACTTGATTTGGTTTGTTCAATAACAACTCGCTTTAGTCGCTGTACTATAGGGCACCACTCTTCTCTTCGTAACACCTTTTGCATTTCCTGCGGTGTTATTTGGAATTTTTTTCTCGCTTGGTTGCTTCGATCTTACAAACTCTTTTTTCGGGAACCTAGACCTGGTAGGAAGAAAGTCCACATTCTTGGCGGAAACCTATGAATTGATATCCACTCTATAGTACTTTTCTTTTCTTTGTAACCCCTTCTACATATCCTGTGGTATTATTTGGAATTTTTCTTTTGCTTGGTTGCTTCAAGCTTACAAACTCTTTTATCGGGGATTTGGACCAGGAAGAAAAAAAGTCCACATTCTTGGCGGGAACCTATGAATTGATTTCTACTCTATAGTACTTTTCTTCTCTTTGTAAAACCCTCTGCATTTTTAAGGTGTTATTTGGAATTTTTCTCTTGCTTGGTTGCTTTAATCTTACAAAGTCTTTTTTCGGGGATCTAGACTAGGGAGAAAGAAAGTCCACATTCTTGGCGGAAACCTATAAATTGATATCCACTCTATAGTACTTTTCTTTTCTTTGTAACCCCTTCTACATATCCTGTGGTATTATTTGGAATTTTTTTTTGCTTCGTTGCTTCAAGCTTACAAACTCTTTTATCGGGGATCTGGACCAGGAAGAAAGAAAGTCCACATTCTTGGCGGGAACCTATGAATTGATTTCTACTCTATAGTACTTTTTGTCTCTTTGTAAAACCTTCTGCATTTCTGAGGTGTTATTTGGAATTTTTCTCTTGCTTGGTTGCTTCAATCTTACAAAGTCTTTTTTCGGGGTTCTAGGCTAGGGAGAAAGAAAGTCCACATTCTTGGCGGAATACTAGGAATTGATATCCACTCTATAGTACTTTTCTTTTCTTTGTAACCCCTTCTGCATATCCTGTGGTATTATTTGAAATTTTTCTTTTGCTTGGTTGCTTCAAGCTTACAAACTCTTTTATCGGGGATCTGGACCGGGAAGAAAAAAGTCCACATTCTTGGCGGAAACCTATGAATTGATTTTCTTTTCATAAATGAATATTTTGTAGTTTATTATACATTTAACGGCACCTTTTTGCCGCGGTCTCACGTTAAGTACTTAAACCGTCAGGTCACACTTATGGCCCCTTATGTATAGTGGTACCCATTGTAGTTGCCTGATTGCGTCAGGCGGTGTGTCTTTTTTTGGTACGCAGCGAGTATTTGATTTCCCATATCTTGGCTAGCCGTATCTGCAACTGGGGACGTGCCCGATGGGATCACCAACTCCACACGGAAATTTTTGGTAACCTAGTGCCATTGAACCAAAACTCAGTGCCTTATTAATAAGCCACTTTGCTGTTATATATTCCAGTTTTGTTAAAATCTAAGTTATTTTCAAAAATAATTTTACGAATGTTTTACGCCGCATTAAACGTCTTTTTTCCCTGAGTCTAATCTTTGTTTATTTCTGGACGTGCCCAATGGGGTCACCAACTCCACACGGAAATTTTTGGTAACCTAGTGCTATGGTACAAAAACTCAGTGCTTTATTAATAAGCCACTTGGCTGTTACACATCCCAGTTTTGTTGGTATGTAAGAAAATTTCAAAAAGAATTTTACGAATGTTTTCGCCGCATTCAACGTCTTTGTATTTGTATTCTTTATTCCCTGAGACTAATCTTTGTTTATTTCTTTAGAGGAATTATTTTCTTAAATCTGTTAAAAAAGGTCTTTGTGTCAACTTAAATGACTTTTTCGTGATATATTTATAAACGTATACTTTATAGGAATCGTGCGTAAAAAATAGTTTAAAAAACTTGTGCAAATTAAAAAAAAATTTATCACTTTCATTGTAAATTATTTAATTATTAATATCCCTGAAACGTGCGTTAATTTCAAAAGAATTTTGAGCTTAAATTCGATGGAATTGACATTCTCGGCAGCTAGGTACCAAATTACTTATTAAAGGTTTGGATACGAACAACTTCAAAGTCTTCAACTAACTTTAGTAACTGAAGGGCATTTTCAACTTACATAAATATGAATTACGTCCGTTGATTTTTACTCATTGAAAACAAACCTTTTCTGCATAAATATTATCGTTCGAATATTAATATGCTTCAAGTCGATAATTTATTAAAGATAATAATGTTTTCATAAATAATTAATTTCCTCGAGATTGTTGGATCTACTTTTAAGGAAAACAGCAAAATTTGTAATTATAAATATGCAAATATTATTACATTTTTAATGATATTTACTTTGTACTTTTTAGATGTCTTTATAGCTTAATTGGAACTTGAAGAAGAATTTATTTCCATATTATTTCAGAAAGTATAAGAATTATCACAAAATATAATAATCGTCCATTTAAAAATACAATTTACTTTTTACTTTTATTTACACAAAAAAAATGTTGTTTTTGAAGTGGTGTCTGTCCGTCTGTCTGTGTGCCTGCGTTCTCTCTACAGCCCAGACGTCTAAACTACATACATTTTTGAATTTTGTTTGCCGGTTATATTTTTTAAAATTCTTCAATTTTTTTGCGATTTTCTGAAAAAGGAGTTAAAATTTTTAGGAAATAACAAATATTTGATCTTCTACTCTCTCTCGCACATGTCGTTTTTCATATGACTCACTCTTTCGCACTCATTATTATAATTTCATCAAGCGATAAAAAAATTTTATTTCACGAAAATAAAAAATCTTCGGTCGTCGTAGAAAAATTAAAAGTATCCCAAAATGAATAGATTTATATTTATATTTAGTTTAAATATCAAACTATCAATTGGTATTTATTAAAATATTATATTCATAAAATTAAAATTAATTATTTATTTTAATTAAAATTCGTTCATTAATTTGAAATTTCCGTTTATTTTGATATTTTTTCAACCCGACTAATTATATAAAAAATATTGTCTAATTAACTGTAAAAACGCCCTACTGAAAAATATTTTTTTGCTTTAAAAACATTTTCATTAATCGTGCAATGATCCCTTCGGCATACATACTCAATTTACCTAATTAATAATTTATTAGCGTCACTAATGGTAATATAAAGAACAAATAAATCAGATACTTAATCAAAAATCCATTTATGAACAATGCATACGTAAATAATATACATTTTCTTACAAAAAATATATTTTATTTTTACGAAGCATCATTTATGTATAATCAATCAATAGCACGCTTTGGTATGCACACATGCAACCCGAAATTAGTGGCTTACTACATTAATTAAGCAATTTCAGTGCCACAATACAATATATGAGTGATGGACGCTGCAATAATTTAATAAATAGATAATATAGTTGTTTATTTAGATTGACCCAGTTTACACTAAAGAACTTAATTTAATTTAAATCCATTTTTCATAGAAACAGGATGAATGTGAACACAGCTCACAAATTTATTAAAACCGAGCGCGGTATTTATTTATTTTTATTTGTATGGTGTCAGCTGCTGCTATTGGGCGCTTCAAAGGAAAAAGGCTTGCAAAAAAAATTTTAAGAAAAATAAATAAAAATTGAAAGATAATAATAAAAAATAGGCCATCCAAGCCACGATACAATGAAAATATATCAATAAACTAAAATTAATATCGCAGTAGCCGCGAAGGAACAGGTAATTTGGGTTCAAGGTTTTCTTCCCATAGATTATTTGTCTTCTAGGTTTCGAGAGGCCAATCTCCTCTTATGACTTTTCTGCCTTTCAGACCATTGGATACCTTCAGTGCCTTTTCTGCTCTGTCAGCCATTAGCCCTTTTTCGCCGGCCCTAGGCAGGTGCGCTTACTTAACGATGAACACTGTTTTTTATGAGGTTGTTACTCCTCCCACTCCTCCTTTCTAATCTCTCTATGATGAGACCGTTTGCTTGGAACTGATACAGCAAAGTTATAAATTCCAATATCTAAGTTGAATAATAAATAGAACCGAACGAATAGTGTAGAAGTAGCTTACTCAACATGTGGGTTACATTAAATTTTTAATGCGTCGTGAAGATGTAAAAAAATATTCAAAAATGTCAAAAATATGCCTTAAAATGGCAAAATCTCATATTGAAATGTATAAATACGTTCAAATATGTCAAAAATTTGCTTAAAAGGTTTAAAAATTTGCTTTAAAATGGAGAAATTCATAATTAAATGTCAAAAATACGGTCGTAAATAGTAAATATTCTTTAAAAAATGGCAAAAATATATTCGAAATTAGTAAAAAAAAATGTTTAAAACTATCAAAAATTATTATAAAACTTTTAGAAAATATCAAAAATTTACTAGATAATGTTAAAGTTCGTTTAAAAATGTTAAAAATATGCTTGAAAAATGTAAGGATTCGTTAAAAAATGATAATTTTTTTTTTAAAAATGTGCTCAAATATGTCAATTTTTTTTGGAAAATGGAAAAATACGCTCGAAAAAATATATGTCTAAATTCTTTAAAAAATATATCAAATATTTTCAAAAAGGGCAAAAATTTGTTTGAAAATTGCAAATTTATAATCGTTAATGTCAAAAAAACGTTTTAAAATACAAACCTACATAAATAAAGTAATAAAACGTGTTAAAACTGAATTGAAATTGATTTAATGTTCCTAAAAATGTAAAAAAACCTCTTGAAAATGCCAATAATATTAGTTAAAATAGCAAAATTGGCTCTTTAATGTCAAATTTTGAAAAACTATCAAAAGTTCGTTATAATCTGTATTTTTTTTTAATGTCAACAATTTGCAGAAAATTGAAAAAAAATCGTTTAATAGGATATATAATTTGTTAGAAAATGCCAAAATTTGTTAAAAAATTGCAAAAATTCGTATAAGGAATTAAAATTTTGCTAAAAAATACTAAAATTTATTTAAAAATGTGAAGAATATGCCCAAAAATGACAAGCGTCAAAAATTTCACACAGAACGTTAAAATTCGTTTCCATATGTGAAAATTGCGCTCGAATAAGGTAAAAATACATTTCAAAATGGCAAAAATTTGTTTGAAATATCGAAACTTGGCTATAAAATGTCAAAAATTTGCTAAAAAAAACTAATTTTTTTATAAAATGTCAAAAACTCGCTTTAAAAATTCACGAAAAAACTCTTTTAAAGCAAAAATATCCTCAAAAATGTTTAGAAATATGTCAAAATTTATTTTAAAATGCTTAAAAATGTAAAATATTTGTAAAAAAATGCAAAAATTCACACGAAATTGTAAAAATTCTTCAGAAAAGTATGTTTAGTAATAAATAATTTCCTAAAAATTGTAAAATTACGTCTAAAAATGTCAAAATTTTGCTACAAAATGGTAAAGTTTATTTGAAAATGTTAAAAATACACCCAGGATGGGAAAAATAAACTCTAAATCACTGAATATTTATTTAAAAATGCAAAAATGTCAAAATTTGCTTCGAAAATATACAAATTTGTTCGAAAATGTTTAAAATTTGCTAGAAAATGTTAAGTTTTGTTCAGAAAAGTTGGCAATTTACTCAAAATAATTAAAAATTTCTCGAAAAATATTAATGTTGTTTTATGATTTAAAAATTGCAAAATTTTGTTTAAAATTGGCAAAAGCATGCTACAAAATGATAAAATTTATTTAAAAATCTTAAAAATACACCAAAAATGGGAATAATACACTCGTAAACACCAAATATTTATTTAAAAATTTGCTCTAAAATGTTAAAAATTTGCTAGATAATTTTAAGTTTTGTTAAAAAATGTCAGTAATTTGCTCAAAATACCTAAACATTTCTCTGAAAATAGCAATTTTGGTTTAAAAACCTTAAAAGAATAATAAAAAAATGGCAAAATATTGATTAAAAATGTCAAAAATTTGCTACAAATTGGTAAAATTTATTTGAAAACGTTAAAAATACACCCAAAATGAGAAAAATACACTATTAAACACCAAATATTTATTTAAAAATGCAAAAATGTCAAAAATTTCTTCGAATATATTAAAAATTTGCTAAAAAAACTTTAAGTTCAGAAATGTCAGTAATTTGCTCAAAATACTCAAAAATTTCGCTAAAAATAAATATTAATATTGGTTAAAAAATTTAAAAGTCTAACAAAAAATGGCAAAATTTTGTTTCAAAGTGTGCGACTAAATGGTAAAATTTATTTGACAATTTTAAAAATACACTCTAAAACACCAAATATTTATTTAAAAATGAAAAAAATGCAAAACTTCCTTTAAAAATGTAAAAATTTGTCCGAAAAAGTTAAAAAATTGCTATAAAATGTAAAATTATGTTCAGAAACGTCAGTAATTTGCTTAAAATATCCCAATTTTTTTTTTAAAATATCAATATATTGGTTTAAAACTTAAAAATTTTAACTAAATATGTCAATAGTTTGCTACAAAATTGTAATTTTTTTTTGAAAATGTTAAAAATACACCTAAAATGGAAAAAATACACTCTAAAACACCAAATATTTATTTAAAAATGCAAAAATGTCAAAAATTCCTGTGAAAATATACAAATTTGTTTGAAAATATTAAAAATTTGTTAGAAAATGTTAAGTTTTATTCAAAAATGTCAGTAATTTGCTCAAAATACCCTAAAATTTCTCTAAAAATATCAGTATTGGTTTAAAAATTTAAAAAGTTTAATAAAAAATGAAAAAATTATGATTAAAAATGTCAAAAGTTTGCTACAAATTGGTAAAATTTATTTGAAAACGTTAAAAATACACCCAAAATGGAAAAATCACACTCTAAAACATCAAATATTTATTTAAAAATGCTAAAATGTACAATTTTTTTTTCGAAATTTATAAAATTTGTTCGAAAATGTTAAATATTTCTAAAAAATGTTGTTTTCTTCAGAAATGTTAGTAATTTGCTCATAATACTTAAAAATTTCTCTAAATAAATCAATATTGGTTTAGGATTTAAAAAGTTTAATAAAAAATGACAAAATTTTGTTTAAAAATGTAAAAAGTTTGCTTCTAAATGTCAAAATTTCTTCTAAAATATACAAATTTTTTTCGAAAATGTTATAAATTAGATAGAAAACGTTAAGTTTTATTCAGAAATGTTTGTAATGTACTCAAAATACTCAAAATTGGTAAAAATACTCTCAAAATGAACAAACGACACTCTAAAACACCAAATATTCATTTACAAATGCAAAAATGTTAAAATTCCTTAGAAAATATACAAATTTCGAAAATGTGCTTCAAAACCTCAGTTTTGTTTAAAAATGTACGTAATTTGTTCAATGTCCTTTAAAATTTCTCTAAAAATATCAATATTGGTTTAGGATTTAAAAAGTTTAATAAAAAATGGCAGTTTGAATGTTTAAATGTCTAAGAATTGGCTTTAAAGTGTCAAAATACCTTCAGTGGCGTAGCTACGATTTTTAGGCCTGTAGGCAAACCCCCCCAGGTCTCCCGATACTACCCCCACCATATGCAGCAAAATTTGCAAAATGAAGTCGGTCTAATTATAGAATTACGTTGGAATTGTGTTTCTCGGTTAATGGTACGAAGTCACCTGTCACCTGTCACCTGTCACTTGTTCTTTCCCATATTTTTATTGAAATAATTAAAACACATAGAGATTTAAATATTATATGTATAATATAAAATAAAAACTGAACAATAATCGAAAAATCTTATCATACCTTAGTGGTTCCCAACCGGTGTTCCGGTGTTCCATGTGCGTTTAGTTAAGCGCGGGGCCCCGCGCGTCTAGGCGCCCTGCAATTCGAATATAAAGTGCATAACTCAATACATTAGGAAAAATAGTAAAATTTATATACACAATTTTGGTAAGTGCTATAGGCGATTCAAATTAATTTTTTCAGCCATTTTTTGGGCAGACCTAAGCTAAAAATGGGTAAGTGCATTTGTTTAAGTTCAATGCAAATTATATGATGTGCAAATCCGTACTTTCATGTGTAAATCCATTACTCACTTAAATGTTACTTTTAATACTTTACAAGTGACACTATACTTATTTTTTAATGCTTTGCACGGGATGACACGTATTAAACAAAAATAATTGCATATAAATAAACCAACAGCATGTACCTTATTTATAGGTTACGAGGTTACCCATTTCTAGTTTAGTTCGAAATTCTCCGCTAGATAGCGTATCGCTTAGCTTGAACCGCGAATATTTTTAATTTAATTTTAATTTTTCGAAGCCATAATTGCAAATTTTCAAAGCCCGAGCCGGGCCCCAGTTGCTTGAGGGGCCGTAAGCTTTGCTTACACTGGCCTTGCGGTAGCTACGCCACTGTGTATTTTTGGACCTAAAAATGTATGTTACTATTTTATAAAGCTGCAACAAAATATTTTAATAATTCCTTGATTCGCGTAAGCACAAGTAGTATACAAATAAAATATAAGGTGTAGCTATTAAGCTTCGTCCTGAATGGTGTCTGTCTCCCTTAGGCTAGTTGGGGATGCTGTTGTATTTTAAGATCGTATGTAAATCGCGAAAGTTTCTGGTGCTTTCTTACCTCACACTCTAGTAGATGATACCTTCTAGCTGGTAGATTACATAGGCGGCACTTACATTTCTCTTTCGCTTGATGAAAATGTCTATTGTTACATAGCGCATGATGAAACCATGGAGTGTAGTTACGCGTCAATATATGGC
>JARJDX010092518.1:0-10863 GCA_030264735.1 Gymnusa sp. GC000175
TTTTAATTTAAAACTTTAATTTTTAAGTAAATATTAATGCATATTATAATAAATAATTGTTAACATTATGTCAGTACTTGCATTGACTAGTCTGCCCCGATATAACCTCCTTAAACAAATTTGCAACAAATTTTGTCATTTTTTAAACATTCATCATTTTAAAAACTCATTGTTTTCGTTGCTAAGCAACATTGTTAAGAATATTATTTCCATTAAGATGCAGAAATATATTGACATATTTATTAGCTGATGATTAATAAATGTGGTTGTGTATTTACCGCTGTCACTTTATTTTAATTTAGGTAAAATAATTTCTTATAAATAATAAAGTCAGTTGTTGGCTACATTAGATTTTTATTTGATGTTTTACTATATTTGTAAATGATAATTGATCATCCTGGTAGAATATATTGTGGTACTCACAATACCGTTTCGTTAATTTTTTTTGTTAGGTTGGTCCTTATCAGTTTATGAGTTCGTGGTTATTGCTTAGAATTGGAATGGCGTTATAATTATTATCCACAAAGTGATAGCGATTTAAAAGAGTATAAGGTTTACTTCATTAACAATAAAAAATAAAGGTACAAACTCTTAATTTCACACTGACTGACAACTTTTCCCCGCTTTCTAGACCACATTTTCAAAACATTCCACAGTCGCATCGATATTTCGTTGCCGGCATACAGTGTTCATAATACTGACTTCTTCCTAATCTGTTCAGTCCCTAAACAGGCAGTCACAGACATTTTATAATTTTATGCTCTTTTTATTTGTCCCTATATGGTTGTCGCCCAAGAATGGTGCAAGCCGATTAAAAAGAACTATTTTAGGCTTAACATTTGGCTTTCTTCTTATCCTGTCGATAACATCATTTATCCTTTTTTTAATTTCATAGGGTCTATCCCAAGATCGTTGTAATTTTGGGCAAAGACCTCGACGTCGCTGAGGATTGAGCAGCCAAACCAGATCCCCTTGCTGGTAGCCTCCTTTTTCGGCTTTGATATCATAATGTTCTTTGGTCCTATTATTTGCCTCATTAATGTTTGTTTGAACTAGCTCGTGAATTTCTTCCATTCTTCTCCGAAGGTTGGACACATAATTATCACCAACTACCTTTTCACTAGGTTTGAAACCTTACTTTATATCACAGGACAGCCGTAATTCTCCTCCAGATAGCACATTTTCTGGATTTTGTCCAGTGGCTTCATGGACTGAAGCTCGATATGCCACAAGGAGAAGATGAAGTTTTTGATCCAAGTCCCGTTGCTGGTTGCAGCCAACTTTCGAAAGGTATTTGCTAATTGTCCGATTTATGCCGTCGGATTGTGGATGTAAAGCGGTAGTCCTTGTGTTTCCGATTCCCATAACTTTGCAAACTTCTTGGAACACGGATGACTTGAAATTACGGCTTGGACGGAATGTAGCTCAAGCGGTACTCCAAATCGAGTTCTTTAACTAAAACTTCGGCTATAGTCTCGGCTCTTTGATTAGGCAATGCATAAGCTTCTAGCTATTTGCTGAAATAATCCATCGCGACCAAAAGAAACTCATTTTCGGCTTCCGAGGTGGAAAATGGGCCGGCTATGTTAATTGCGATTCGTTCAAAGAGGCTTCCCACGTTATAATGTCGCATCGTAGCTCTTCTTCTTCTATGGGCCCCATTGGCTGTGGCACAAATCACGCATTTTCTGCACCAGTCTTTTACATCTTCCTTACAATTTACCCAGTAAAAGCGCTCTCTGACTTTTTCCAAGGTCTTTAGGACCCCTAAATGTCCGGCAGATACTCCATCGTGCAATAGTTCTAGGACTTCAGTAATTCTTTTTTTTTTTTTTGGAACAGGAGGTAAAGTTTCTTCTGCGTTCCTTTTTTGGAATCCCACTGAGCCCAATATGATTTCAGATTTTGACGAGTTTCCCAGGTCCCAATCCGAATCGTTTTCTTGATCTCACCGAACCTCCTGTTCGTCCCAATTATCGTCAACGATCGTTATCCTTTGACACGATGTTTTTGGCTTCTGTTCCATGCGACTGCAGTGCGAACACGGTCTTCTTGACAAGGCATCGGCATTGCGGTGACTAGTTCCAGCTCGATGTTCTGTGTCAAAATCAAATTCCTGCAATCTCTTAATCCACCTTGCCACTTGTTCTACCGGACTTTTAAAACGTAATAGCTACACCAAAGCTGCATGATCCGTCCGCAATGAGAATTTTCTACCATACGCGTATTTATGGAAGTGTTCAACGGATTTCACTACTGCGAGTAATTCCCTTTTTGTCACGCAATAATTGCATTCCGGCTTAGATACTTACTTTACTAAAATAGCCAATTACTCTCTCTTGGCCGTTTTGAATTTGTGAAACTACTCCTCTAATGCTTAGGTTACTGGCATCCGTATCCAGGATGAACTTTCCAACAGAACGATGATAACTTAAGACAGGTGCACTACTTAGTGATTATTTCAATTCTTCGAATGCACTTTGGCAAGCTAAGTCCCAAACAAAATTACGTCCTTCGTCTGTGAGCTTTGTTAGTGGCTTCGTAAAATCAGCAAATGCTGGTACAAATCGACGATAGTAAGTGCATAGACCAAGGAAACTTTTTACCTCGTGCTTCTTGCGAGGAATAGGCCAATCCTTGACAGACTCTATTTTTCTGGGACAACTGACAAACCTTCTTCATAAACCACATGACCAAGGTAATTAACTTGCGTCCCAAAAAGTTTGCATTTCTTTGGATTGAGTTTAAGATTAACCCCACGCAAGCGCTGGAATACCCTCTCCAAATTTCAAAGAGGATCATTAAATTATGTTCCAATCACGATTATACCGTCAAGATAAACAAGGCACGTTTCCAAAGACAGCCCTCTTGAAACGTTTTCCATTAATCTTTTGAATGGTGCCGAAGCATTACATGATCCAAACGGCATTACAGTAAACTGCCACAGTTCTGTTCCGATAGCAAATGCTGTCTTTTCCATATCGCAGGGCTCTAACCCAACTGGCCAGTAACCACTCTTCAGGTCTAATGTTGAAAAGATCCTGCAACCAACCAAAGTGTCCAATGAGTTATCTATCCGAGGCAAAGGATAACTATCTTTCTTTGTCACATTATAAAGGAGACGGTAATAGACAAAAAAACGAGTCGTTTTATCTTTCTTCTTAACAAGTACTACAGGAGAAGCCCTTAGACTATTAAAAGGCTCTATCACGCCGTCTTGTTTCATAGCGTTAATTATTCGCTCTGCTTCTTCTCGCTTAGACAATGGCAATCTCCTAGGTGATTATCGGATAGGTCTTGCATTTCCAGTTTCTATTCCATGCTGTACAATATTAGTACTTTCAGCAGAACCCTTCGTAACTTAAAAAATATCTTGGTAGCGGTTAATTAAACCCTTGGGTGCTTTAAATTGCTCCAGAATCCGTTTCACAAAAATTTCTGAGTTGCTCGGGAGACTTATCAGATGTTGCCAAAACGTTGTCCACTTGCTGGATAATGGAAGATGCTATAGAACAGCATCCCATAGGAAACCCTTTTTTAAGTGTCACTGAAAAACTGTTTATTTTCATTAGACAAACTGAAAAATATTCTTTGGTTCGAATAACCCCGTTAGCAACCAGGACTCCTCGGCCTAATCCATCGTCATCCATATTTGGTTCCAAAATCACCACTTGGTCTTCTGGTACATCGCAGTCTAAGCTCGCTCTTGTTATCACTTCGCTGCGTTTTTCTGAAATGATGTCTTCCGCCAAAATCAATCGAATCGCAACATCTTTACGTCGATTAAGGACAACTTCTTCACCGTTTACTTGATGGACCCTCTTCTAAAGGTCTTATTTGAAACCCAATCTTGTCATGACATTTATTCCGACAATAACGTCTTTTTTTACGTTTGCCACCAACGCGCGATGTGCAAACGTTGTATCACCGATACGAAAGTGGACCTCTGTCTCTCCAAAGACGTAAGACGACTCTCCGGTTGCTGTACGTAAGGTAAATCTTGTCGGTACAATTTTCTCTCGAGCAGGAATTATCTCAGGTCATAAAATGGTCATTGTGGCACCTGTGTCTAACAGAAAGTCTCGAGAATTATTATTCACCAAACCAAGGACGAAAATGCTATTGGCTTGACATTCCAAAGAAATTCTTTGGAGCATCAGAAATGTGAGTCGACAGTCCCGCCTTCCCACCGGCTCTTTTTAGTTTTTCTTTGTCTGCTTTAGTGATTTGTGTGGTTTAGGACACCAATTAGGTAAGTGTCCCAGACCTCCACAGTTCCAGCATCGGCGATCTGTTTCTTTTGATTTTAGAGTCTCAAGGACTTTTTCGACCATCTCCTGAATGAAAAATTGTTTCTGTCCCTCTTCAATATTTTCCACGGCGCGAACTCTAGCGTGACTTCGAATGAATTGTTTGACTGCTCCATCTGGTTAAAATAGCTTATTTTGCTATTCTTTGCTTTTTTATATTCTTCTTCTTCTTGGAGATCGGCCGATCTATTAACTTTAAAGCTGCCTCTGCATCTTTTCCTAACAGATATTTTGGGTGGTCTTCCGGGCGGATTGCCTTTCAGGACGAGTCTGCCCATCTGTTTTACATAACTGTACCACTATGCTCTGGTGACTGTATTTTTTACTCTATATTTTCTTGGTTTTGGTACTATTGTTTCTAGTGTTTTAATCTCGGCCACCCCATCACGTTTTTGTTTTGGTTTCTTCGCGCATTCTTATGCGGTACGTCGTGATCGGCCGGAGACAGGTTTTATAAATTCAAATTTTGCTATTAATGCGCATTTACGGGATTAACGAGGGTATATCTCGTAAGCAACCTGATAGTAAGGTAGTGCGGATGCTTTATTAATTTGATATCTAAGATGGGTCGTGGGCGCTAGAGATATCTAAATTGCATCTGTTCTAAATAGCTATCTTACCTATACTTCGAGCTTGCATCTCAACGGATCTTTCGCGATTGTCATGCATTTGGTTTTGTTAGTAGAAATATTCATATTAAGTTGGTGACTTACATGAAAGACTTGGAAGTGCTGTTTTTATAGATCGTTTTCTGTTTCGGCAATAATTGCTCCATAATCGGCCTAACACACACTACCCATTCGTTTCTAGAACATTCTTTATCCAAGATTAAGAGATGTTACTTTTGTTTATTATTTTATTCATCAGGAGATTAAAGTATGATCTTAGACTTTTACCTTGCCTAATTCTAGGCTTTCGGACCATGCAAAAAAACTTTACAATATATAAATATATAAAATGTAAAAAAGGGCCGCGTTGGCCGAAGAGAAGTTAACAAATAAATTACTAAGCACTAATATCACAGTGACGGTGAGGGTGTAAAAGGCCCTTACCTCAAGACAGACACAAAAAAATAATGTGAAAACCTAATACTAAAATCACAATGGAAGCGGTGAGAGTATAAAAGGCTCTCACCGCCAAACCGAAACATACAAAAAACTAAAACTTTAATCTAATATCAGAGGTGAAACGGTAAGAGTGTAAAAGACTCTCACCGCCAGACCAAAATAGACAAATAAATAAAACTTATAAGTTAATATCACTAAGACAAGCACAAACAACAAAAGTTAAAAACTTAAAACTAAATAGTACAAGGGCGACATGAATGTAAAGAGTTCATGTCTCCAAAAACGACACAACGAGAAAATAAATAAAAATAAATAAACTAAAAATCCAAAAAAATAAAAGGCAATAAGGATATTAAGAGCCCTCATTGCTTTTAGTGAACACTGACAAAGAAAATAAATTAATATTAAATTAAGACAGCACAAAGATAAAACAACAAGTTACTGGACCTGCCCCATTCACAGCTAAGTCTTAGTCTTAGAGTCTTAGAGGCCCGACTCTTCGAGAAAGAAAAAGAGCGCCCTGACTTCGCTCTGTTCGACAAAATATCCGCTACATTTTCTTGGAGCCCATGAAGATCGCGTGATGCGGAAAACTCCACACATTCCTTTAAGATGTGTTTAACCGTTAATCTTTTTTCACATATTTGACAGTTCGGTTGCGTTTCGCCCAAAAAAAGATGCGCGGAGGTAAGATTGGTGTGCCCCACAAGAAGACGGGTGAGCACCATACCCTATCTTCTCGTAAGGGCGACCACCGAAGACCACGGATTAACGGTTGGCTTCACTTCTTTAAGTTTGTTATAAGTAAAGCCGTCCCATTATCTTTGCCATGCCGCGATGACGTTGCGTTTTACGAAACATTTAACATTATCGAGTCTTATTGGCAGAGAGTCGATCTCATCGCGGTACGCCGCCGCCTCGTATCCGCTAATACCGTCGTGCCTAGGGGTCCACACGGACACTAACGCATTGCGGCATTTTTGCAGTACTTTGGACGAGTCGGACCAATGGGTTGACTGTAAAGATATTCGAGATGCTTTAAATCGCACTCAGGGAATCGCACCATACAAGGAATGTACCTTGATATTGAAGGACATCAGATTTGCGCAGGGCTTGCAAGATGGCATAGAGTTCTGCCGTATAGATGATGGCGAGCGGGGATAGCACCCAAGACCTTGTCACTTCGCCGGTGACGTAGGCGATTTCCAAACCGCTGTTGGTTTTGGAATCCGTCGATATATACGGCTCGAGACTAGGGACATTCTGCAACGATATCGTAAAACCTGCACCGTCAACCTGCGGGGCAGGTTTTGTCCTTCTGGAATTTTGTTAGGTCTAGATCGGCGCCGAACCCGACTCGGAGTATCCTCGGAAATTCGATTTCTAACTTCTCGAGCTGATGGTTGGTCGGCTCTGATAAGCTGCTTCGTGCGGATGACGTACCTCGAGCTTGCTATTTATGTATGTCGTTAAAGCTCTGATCTTTGCCACGAAGAAGAAATTTCTTTCTACGATAGCGTAGTGGAGGTAAACCGGACTCATAACGCACATAACAAGAGACTAGTCCGAAAGGCTCCCGTATCGTATGGAATGCCTGCATTACACATCGATTTCCCACTGTGTATTAGTATGAATTCTCCGTATTTTGATGTTTCTTGTCCCCTTCTTTGTCTCAGAGATTCCCCAAATGTCGATTTTATGTTTCTTCATTTCTATTATGATCGTGTAGCAGAATTTCAACCCTTTAGTGCGCTCTTTCTTGTTTAGCTTTTCCACTGTGTATAAGTACGAATTCCCCGTTTTTGATGTGTCTTGTCCCTTTTTTTTTGACTTAGAGATTCCGCAAATGTCGATTTTATGTTTTTTTATTTCTATTCGGTATGATCTCTTGACCTTTGCCGTTCCACGATGTTATGTTCCAGCAGGCGATTAGTGTGATGCGGCGTTTACGTTTTCGTTTACCAATTCGTTTTTCTGTTGTGCCAACCGATGTGGTCATCTAATAGTTTCGTCCGGTGTCCGAGGCATTACCTGCAGATTTTGTGCCAACATCAAGCAACCGATAACTTTGTTGTAATGATCAGCAAGTTATATTTAATTTCAGTTGTGTGTATTATAGGAATATTGTTGTCAGTTTTATATTTGGTGATTTTTTAATTTTTTCGCAGTTTTTCCTTTTTTGCAGTATTTTCTTATTTATTATTACTATGTTATTTGGGTAAATTTAATTTAAAATAGATTAAATAAATCTTAGAAAAAATCAATTATATGCCCTTGAGCAGGCACGCAATAAAATCAATTACTTGGTTATTTCCACGCCGTTAAATAAGATAAGCCGATAAAAGCCAAATCACCTGAAGAAAATATTGCAACCTAAATATAAAATTTATTAAACGTATTTTGCTATTAATGATTTATTTTTCTTACCAATGTAAAGCTGTTTAGAAAGTATTATAATGTAATGAAATATAGGATATCCATAAAATGGGTCAATTTTTAGGTGGAGCTGCAAAATAGTTTTCTTGAAGTAATTAAAATAAAAATAAATTGGTAAAGTTGGTATGTTATATTTTATTATTTTCATTTACGATGCAAAGAAAATAGTGTAATCACGAAAAATCGACATTTCTGCAAAAATATCCGTTTTCAACTAACCTAATTTAAAAATGTGGCGTCTGTCCGTCTGCGTGTTTCTCTCTTTGGATGTCTGAGTCCTCTCTACGGCCCTGATGATCGGCCTGGAAATTTTAATTTTGTAGCTATTAACAAAAATTTGGTATTCCAAGTGACTTTGGGCTGAAATCCACTCACCGGAAGTGGTAGTTTATTGGTAAAGTTCTTTGGTTTATAAATATTTACCTATTAGGTTTCTGAAAAAAATTATTAAATTATATATTCGTTACTTTTGACAAAGACGTAACTACATTTAATTATTTACCAGCCTATTAGATTAGCTTGTCTTTGCAGCTTCGTTTTGTTAAAATATATATTAGTAAGAATTCCACCAGTATGCCTCACTTTTGACCGATATATAACCCTACTTTATTAGTTTTTAGCTAATTATGTCAGTGTGTCTCTGCAATTTGATGGAAATTATTTTACTAAAAATGTTAGTTTGCGGTTTTGTAAATATTTAAAAAAAATTAAATCCCTAAAAAAATTAAAAAATAATAGTAATAATAATAGGTATTCCTCTACGAAGCTTAAGATTCTCATACAAAATTTTAAAGTTTCGCCCATAAAAAGGAAAAGGAAAAGCATGAAATAGAATTAAAAAATGGCTCTTTTAATAATATTAAATAAGTTTTTTTATTGGAAGAAAATTTTTCAAATTATATATGGTTTCAGACGTTTTATCCATCCTGTAAACGTGTGATAAGGTATAAATTGATATATAACGTGATTTAAGAGATATTATAATTTTAATAATTATAATAATTTTTGTCGAAAAAATTGATCCCTTGTATAAATAATCATTTCTTGCTAAAAATTTTATATAATTTTATTTTAATTCGCACTTTTTTTTTTTTTAGTTGGTGATTTTAGCAGTTTGGATAACAAGCGCTTTATACAGCTCTCCAAAGTTTTTCTGGTTTAACACCGTGATAAATGAAATTGATGGAAAAGCAGAGATTTTCTGTTCTCCAAACCGAAGCAAATATAACTCTGAATTGTTCGACATGATCAATTTCGTACTTTTGTACGTTATTCCACTAGCAATTATGACGGTGAGTTATTTTATGTGTCGTATTCCCCACTATCGGAGTAAAAATTTCTGACCCCTTACTTTGAAGACCTATATCTTATAAACTATTCAAGTAATTTTAAATTTTCTAACAATTTATATCTATATAAGCTTAAGTCATATCTTAATTTTTAAAATATGCGTTAAAATATTAGAGCAAAATATGTTTAAAGAAACCTGTTTTTAGTGCCTAATTTATTAATGCACGGATTGAAAAATTAATTATTAGGAAAGTGCTTATAGTAAAAAAAAAATATTTATATATGTAAGAGGAAGAACTTTACTTTCATTTAGGTTTTATGATATTTCAATAATTAATAAAAAAAAGTTACAATAAAAAATCTCGCCAATTGTCAATTCTCTCCCTTGAAAAGATATTTGACATATTTCCATTGGATTATTTAGGTAAATAAATATGTAAATTGCTTTGAATAACAGTTTTATATTATCTTTAATAACACACAAGTTAATATAATTTGAGAAAAGAGGTGGATGCAGATGTAATTGGCGGGATAGACCTACGGTGCATTAGTACAAAGCGGTGTAACTGTTTAATAAAGAAATGCATAGTACATACAAATGATAAATATGGTTTTGTCGCGTGCTAATACCCTATAGGCAGATCTACTACGTTTATATTATTTTAATAATAGCAATACATTTAATTAACAATAAAATAATAACGAAACATAATTTAGGCAATATAATGTAACAAATCTTATTCAATAATATTTCTTTACCAAATACATATGAATTTTAATCCCAATTATATTTCGAAAATTGTAATGATTCCGCGTTTATTAATTATTGAGGAAAGGTAATTTAATTTTTTTTAATTTAATATGCAATTAGAATGAATAAATGAATGCATCCCTATTAGCACGCAGTCTTAATTCGAATTTTCAAAAATATCGGCGGTCAGGAATTCGTCGCGCGGAATATTTCTATACATATTTACAGCAGCACGGGTATTTTTTAAACACAAAATAAACACTTTAAACATACCAAGCTTTTCTTCGTGAGTATAATTCATTTTATCGCCGAGAAGTATACAAAATAATTAATTTTGACGGTAAACAACATTTAATATGAAAAAAATATTCAATTGTTTTCTTCCAAAGCACTCTTGTAATAATCATATTTAAATTAAATTATCATAATTCTTAAATGTGTTTTCCTCGTGTTTTTGTAATGCAAGGGTATGAAACTAATATATCGTTGAATTCAGAAAAAAATACTGAATCAAATAAGCAAATAAAAAAATACGTCCCCATTTTAAATAAGAAAGTTGCACCCTGTATTTTGAGAACCACTGGTCAAAAAAATTCTTGTTTGATTCATCAAAGGAGTCCTATAAAATAGAAAATGTTTGCTAATTTACCCAACTTTGTTGTTCTTACACTTCTCAAAAGTTACCTTATTATTAGACCAATTAAGACACTTTTATAAGAAGAATTTACAGGGATGCTCAAAATTTTTCCAACATTTACAGTTTTCATAAAATGAATATAAACTTTTACTAAACTATGTGTAATTTCACATTTATTTGTAAATTTTTTATATTTATATTACCAAAACACGTCTTTAAATTTGAAACTTCTATAAAATTTATGGCTTGTATAGGTATTGGGACTTACAGGTTCCGTTGGTGGCGCTGTTAACTAATCAATATGGCTGCCGCTGCTTATATTTAAACTTTGTATGAATAGGCGCATTGTATTATTTTCGAGATTTATTTAAA